>APFE030074981.1:0-32403 GCA_000404065.3 Pinus taeda
GACGGGTTAGTAGAATTTAATAAACTTAGAGAGCAGAGGTTGCAAACTCTGCCTCTAGATTTGTTAGCTACTACCCCGTTGATACAATCAAGCGAGCCTGAGCAGCAACTTACCAGCGAACCTCCTGCTACATCCGAAATATATGAAGAAGTCCAAAGAAGAGAGCAGGAGGAACTCTGGAGGTTAGAACAGGAAGAGGCACAGAGGAAAGAACAAGAGGCACAGAGGAAAAACAGAGAGGAAGCAGAAAAGAAAGAATAGGAGAGAATACGAGAGGAAGAACAGAAAAAGCAGCAAGAGCAGAGCAGCAAGGAGGTGAGTGTTGATCAAGTGGACCCAAGATTGCTCGAAGAATGGCAACAATTTAATACAATTATAGGCAATCTTGAGACCTCAATGGACGCCGAAACATCCAAAGCTGCCGATACACAAGATACAGCATCAAAGGAGGTTCCAAGCAAAGGAACCAGCGGTCTACCCCCAACTACAGTAGTAGAAATAATTCTGAAGAATCCTTCCGATCAAATTATTTTACAGGTGGAGGACATTCCTCCACTAGATGTTTTCTATAGCCCAAAACACAGGGTTGTAATAAAGCGACAGCGGAAAAGGAGAAGGATTGATTAACCTTCTCTGTTCCCTAAACAAACAATAACAGCCAATGTGGTATGGAGAGAAGAATTCAACCCCTCCGATGACCTGAAAAAGTTATCTCAATATGCCGGTGCCTATTCGGCAGCCACCATGGATAAGGCATCGAAGGTAAGCAATTTGTTGAAAGAAAAGGATCAAGTGATCACTTCACTACAAGCACAGCTATCGGAAGAACAGCAAAAGTCAGAACAGCTACAACAGCAACTGTCCACACAACAACAGTTAAATAACCAGCTCAACAAACAGTTGCATGAAGAAAAGCAGAGGATCGATTTGGGAGCAATCCAGAGACAGAAGGAACTATCAGAGGCATTATCAAAGTTGAAGGCGATGAATGAACAGATGGCAAAGACAAAAGATGAGCAAATTGCTCAATTATCAGCTCAAGTAGAAAGGTTCAAGAGTCTTCCCCAGCCTGTCGAGTTCAGAGCAGAGGCAATGTAGATTAACAAGGAATTAATAACACAAATAAGATTGTTATGTCATGAAATTGCCCAAGTTGAACCTCTGTGCGACATAACAACATCTATAATAGACAAATCAGTTGATGCCAGGTAGGATTTAGAGCAAGTCGACGACACTTTGACAGATTTTCTTACTTGGCAGGACTCTAACGAGGGACAGGTAGCAAACTTGCCCAAAATCTTAGAATCCCATAAGGAAATCCTATTCACAGAGTGGCAGTCCCAATTCATGAAAGCAGAGAGAGTTGTTTCTAGATGCAAGTTATCTACAAGCAATTTAATTGACTTGATCAATAATACTCTCTATTTATCTAACATGATTTCTCAATGTACACCAGGTAAACTATTATCAGCCAAGACATTGGAGCAGTCATGTAACCAAGAACTAGAAAAAAATGGGAGATTGATCTTAGGAATTAAAAGTTTAACTTGGGACACCTATTGGTTGTTCCTAGTAAAAACATACAGTCAGAGAGTCGCCCTCAAATGCCTAACAGATGCAATCGGGTGTATCATTCCCGATATACATGATGCCACCTATGCTGCTCAAATCAATTCTCGTCTCAGCCGCCCTCAAGAAGTGGAGCCAATGTTGGCAATATGCCAACTCAGGACAGAGGACAAATAGCCAGAAGGATGAATCATCGTTGTTGATTACTAGATCACTGTGGGAGAGATATTTAAGATCGGATTATACCAATTTAGTAGCATTTTAATTTTGTAGTTTGTTAGCTTAGTTTAGTATTTATAAACCCTTTCATGTATTTAGAAAGGGTCGTAAGTTTTTGTATATGACTTAAGCCTGAAGTTGCACTACTGTACTTCAGGCATATTCTTTTATGAAAACTGGACCAATCTTTCCAAATTTTGATAATGAAGCTTTCATGTGAATGTGCATTATTGCCTTTATTTAAAAGTATTTCTGAATCAGAAGAAGGAATTCAAATTGCGATTGGCGTAGGGAATAATTCACAGCTCATATGGTACTATTATCTATGTCTGAATTTATTCCTTTTATGTGAATTGTTGTTTGGTAATTTTTGCTATTATTGAATATGTGAATGTGTTTTAAACAGTAAACTTTATACTTTCCACTATTGGATTTTTACAGTTTGCTACTCTCTCAATCATGCATGTATCGGTAATATAAAAGAGAAGTGTAATATTGTTTTATCAATTACTTCATTCAACTATTTGAATGAAGCAATTATCATTTAAATGAATGTCTTTGTTTATTGCATAGTGTCATCTATATGCCTATCAGCAAACACAGATCATTAAATGTTGCACTTAAAGAATAGAAGCTTCTCGGGATCAAATAGTCATTTACGTTTCCGTTCATAGAATAAGTCCTCCATTTATTATCACTTATTAGAAAACCAATCATTCATTCACCCCCTTTTATTCATTACTGGGAAACTGGTCCCATTATATCCAGTCGGAGCCACCATTCCAAACAAAAAAGGAGCTGTATTAAGGTCCGGACCGAGTGGTTATCCCCCGATGTTGATGTAATGATTTTCGGGGCATCAACAGACTGGTAGCTATCTTAGAAACAAACAAACTAAAACTGCTTTCGCTTTCCTTTATGAGAAGTAGATAAGAGGGGAACGAAGGACGCCAACCTCAGTCTTGCGCTTGGTTCCTTGCTTAGTTCCTCTCCCTTCTGACAGATATTTGCCACTCCACTTTCGTCTACCCAGCTTCAAAGAGCACCTGTGGAATCAAAGCAGCATAATACTATCGAAGAACAAAGATCTACAATCATAAGCAATACATGACCAGATATGTATTGGCCACACAAATGCATATATCATCGAACATAAAAGAATGTGGAGTAAAACTTGAATAGCTTTATTAATATCAAGAATAGCAAAGAGGATTACAACCAATTGTTCTGACCCAACATCATCCTCTCAGCATGAAAGCCCTTCTTCACCTCATGAAAAGCTTAGATCACCCAACACTATGGAGTTGCCCAGCTAAGGAAACCAACAGCACTTCCTTAGCAAGGTACAAGATTCCAGCCTCCAGATCTCTGTGATAGGGATCCTATTAGAAATGATTGCAGGGGGGTGAGTTAGCTTATGGGATTTGATTAGTTGTCCTCTCTTGAAGTTTTCTTGATTCCACTTGGAGATTGATGATCTCTTACTCATCCCTGGGTGAATTCAGAGAGGCAAGTGTCACAGGAGAAGTTTCTGGAAGATTCCATGATGATCCACCTTGCAAATTGTCTCTGCCATTTGTCTACTCTCACTCATCGCACCCTATAGAAGGGATTTCCAGTATGCATTACACCCTTTACACTGAGCAGGTGAGATTCATCGCACCCTCTGCACTAGGCAGTCTGTATGGTCCAGTTTTGACTAGTTCTGAGTAGTTTTCTGTGGAGAACTTCTGGGAGATGATGTAATCAGTTAACCTTGTTCCTTTAGGGAATGAAGCAACACTTTTAGGGACTTAGGAGCCCTTGTTTTATGGACATGTATGATTGGGGTTCCAGTGCCCAAAAATGTCTATAACAGTTGCCCCCTAAAGCATGAGGTCATTAATCTTTTGATGTCGGGTGAAATGCTTTATCATGAGGATCCGAAGTTTTTTCGAGCTTGAAGGCAACCTGTAATAAGATACAATACAATACATTATCTTCATAATATTTTTCATGATCTAGCTAAGGCGGGCATTCCCATGCTCAGCGTTATAAATTCATTTTCATGTACATAGGACAGACAACCGTCTATGTAGCAGACTGATGATTCGGACGAAGTCATCATCCTTTGATTCGGATGATCATCTGTTCGGCAACGATGTACATTTGATGTCTTTATATTCCTGAATATATCGCAGCCCAGATGGATGAAACTAGATCCGAGGTCTTCAAACTCATTCAATCTTCACTCGGAGTACAAGTCAATCCATGTGAAGGATGTTCTGGAGTCGAACATGGAAAGACATCGCCTGATTACCAGCCAATGATGTAAGTTGTTAACAGGTGCGAGAGGAATCACCGATAATGATGATGACCCTCAAGGTACTGCAGTACAATTCGCGTGGTGTGAAAAAGCAACTTGACGTCGAACACCATGCAAAATCTTTCGGTCGAAGGCCATTGATGTAAACCTATCGCCAGAAGTGAAAAACTTGTCATTGAGGCATGAAAGCTTCAAAGTACTGAAAGGGTTGTTTCTAGGTTGACTTATTAGATAATGAGTTGATGTCGACAAGAAGTGACCCATCGTAGGAGGGCCTTAATGAATCCCACATCTATGACACGGAATGGAGCAAATGATTTTGGAGGTGAAAACAATCTGATGATACAAGGTTCAGGGTGGCAGCCATGAAAGAATGGAGTGTGAATGTATTACAGCAGATGAGACACAGGTGAATTCTCTAAGTGACTTCTCTTGAACTTCCTGGTGACACTGACATGGATTGGTAGCGTTAACCCCAAATATGGATGGTGTGATGGACCAATGGTGATATGACCGGTGAACGAAATAACCCAACCCGACTCAGATGGAGTGAAAGTGTCATGTTCAAGAGCGACTTGCTACCAATAAAGTTTCTTCAAGTTTTCTTCCCCATTTTCCCCAGTCATTGTTGACCAGTACCTCTTTATTTTTATTAAGCTTGAGGAGGATAACATATGCTTGTTTTATAATCCACCCTTTGGGCGAACCCATCACTATGTTTTAACGAGCCTAACAACAGTGAAACTCGTTCTTGTCCATTTGGACAAGTTTTTCGCTATTGATTTTAACGAGTTTAACGATAATGATAACTCGGTCCTTTTTCATTTTTAGAGAGTCTGAAAAGGGATGAAAAGGAAACTCCAATAATCCTTTTTCGTCATATAATCCCTTAAGTCCGAAAAAGTATAAAATAATACGAAAGGGATGAATTTTCGATAGTTTAAACGAGCCGAACAAGACAAGCGCTCGATATTTTTGTGTAATAATCCCTCAGGTCCAAAAAGATTAAAATCTAGAGGAGGGATAGCACTTCCAATGACTTTAACGAGCTGGGGAGGCCAATCGTTTGGCAATATTTTCATATTTTATGAGTCAGATGAAAAGAGCTTAAAGGAGACTCGTTTTTTGAGGAACGAGTGATGATTTCGGGTAGCAGCTGATTCCAGGTAAGGTTTGGAATTTTTCAGTCATGGTAGTGTCACAAGGATGGCTAACAAGATCACTCATCGCAGATGTTCCTCAAAATGGTAAACAATCAAATGGAGGCATATGATCGGCTAAACAGAGTGGAGGTGATGATGAGAACACAACCAAGGTTCAAAAGCTGATGATAATGCATTCGCAATGGTTATTTATCAGAGATTGGTTCATTTTTTAATGAGCTTAAACTCTGGGGGAAACATTTGCTCATTGCTTAGGTTTAATTTTTAACGAGCTTGAACTTCACATAAAAATTGCTCGTGCCAGTCATATAATAAGGAAATCTCATCGATAGGTTCAATTTTTATGGAGCTTGCACCATTTGAAACTTTGCTCCGCATCCTTTCATTATGCAAGCTAGGAGTGACCAATCCTATGATTTTAAAGGGCTTGAGAATATACAAACTAAGAAAATAAATGGTTGCTCTTCACTTGCATGCAAAAAGGTTTTCATGCCCCCAAGTATAGTGAAAAATTTCCTAGGTACCATATAGAAGTTCCCGCATTTGTAAGATAGTTTTCATCCACATAGCAGATAATAACACTTCCTGGCTCAGTCCATTTGGACAAAGGTGATTCTAAACCCCAACCACCTAACCTTGACAAGGGAATCTTATTGCGGTCTAATCCCATTTTCCTATATGGACGGGTGTCAAACCAGTCATTTTCCTTCGCAGAAACCTACTCTATACCTAGAGTTTTCCTATCGGAGCAGGCCAGGGTGCATGCCCCCTGGGATTCAGTCATGTCCCCCCGAATTACTCACGTTCTTCGAGTGGACGGACTGGAGATTGATGAGACATTCCTTTTGTGAAAATACCATTTAGGGATGGCATTTGACTATTAGCTATGTGTGAGCCGGGGAACGAAAGCTGGTCTATGAGCTGGACCACTCGGCCTTCATGCGAAAAACACATTACTCTAAAGAGTGAGGAGACAATGGCTCCCATGCTATAAATATAGTTGCGCCCAAGGAGTAGATTATAGTCTAGCGGTCCTTGGACTACCATTACGTTCATATAAACGGTTTTCCTTCTCAAAGTAATAGGCACATTGGGAAGGATCCCTAACGGTTGACTAGTTCCTTTGTCAAAGCCTGTCAGATTTCTCATCTTAGGCAGAAGCAATGGTGAACCAAGTGCTTTCCAATTAGTTGAGGAAATGATACTCACAAAAGCCCCTTCATCTATGATGGTACCAGCCATGACCATTCTGTAAGCTTTTACAATGATTCGGAATGGTACACTAGCCAGTAAATGGGGTCTGCTTAGTATATTCCAATCGAAGGAAACGACTAGGTTGCTTGGAGGTGGGACCAAATAGACGGTCGGATACAACTCTGACGAACTTACTTCCTGCAGTAAAGGAACAGGTAGACTACCCCCATGTTCATTGGAGTCTGTGTTTACAAAAATAATTTGAACGGTGTCGTTCTCATTCTCTTCAATGATTGTATCATCTGAAGATGGACCCTCTGAAGGCAAGATGGGTCAACTGCCGCCTCGACCTTTTGACTTTTTTCTAGTGTGGATTCAGAGGGTTTATCTTCAATGATAGATGCTTTGACCAACCACAATGGCGTGTCAATTGGATTTTCAACCAGTGATGGACTTGGAAAGAGTTTCTTATATCTAGGAGGAAACCGTAGCGGTGAAGCCAAACGGTTATCCAAAACTCTTTTAGCTTCATCTAGGAAGGGACAACGGTGGACGACGTGATTGCCTTCACACAGTTTACAAGGAAATTTACATTTCCTTTTCTATCCAGATACTTCGCTTTCACTAGTTGACGGTGTACTTTCAACACGATCGGAGGTTGATGACACCGGATTGTGCAAACGAGGAGACCAGTCCCTTAAGATCCGAGGGATGCAAGGACAATCTCGATGATAGTGGTCTCCTTTGCAAATGACGCATGGAGATTTAGGCTTGGATGGTGCAGTGTGTGGATTTTCACTAGACGATGCACGGTTGGCCCTTTTTGCCTTTGGCTCCTTCTTCTTCTTTTCCTTCTTCTCCTTCCCTTCTTCTCCTTCTTAGTTACTTGATTTTCAGCTTTACTAACTTCATCAAGCGAAGAGGAAGGAGGAGAGGGAGAAATGGATGAAGTAGAAGGTTGGGGGGTAACTCTAGTATCATCTAGTTACTGACTTGATTGTTCAGGAATTACGGTATTCTGAATGACAGAGGTAGAGAAGAGCCATATGGGCAAGCCAATCGTCAACCCTGGAAGTGACAATGTGGCCATTTGGGGCGCACCAACATCTCCCCAAGAGGAGAAAGGACTAGGATTTCCTCCAAGGGGAAATCCTTGGTTGGTAAACTCAATTTTTCTCAACCTAAAGACCAACGAGGGAGCAGTGATGTTATTCTGATTAAAATAAATTTTAGACGCTTTGACACAACTTGTTTTTCAATTTTTAAGAGTCGAGAAAAAACAAAAGATGACTCTAGTCGCCTTCGATTTTTAATGAGCCTAAAGTGACAAGTGCTCAGATGGACCTTTTCCTTTAAGGAGTCTAAAAAGGAATGAAAGAGAACACTCTAGAAATATAGACAGAGGGACTACCAAACTAATCGCAAAACTGCAGAATACTTTTTATGGTACAGCAGTCAATCTTCCCGAATGTTGTGTTCAGTGCATTGCGATCGATAGGGCAGCATACACGGCTTCCTAAGGATAGATATAGCCTATTGTGGTCTCCCAATATATACTCGACGGTAGGTGGGAGCACAAGTCCGTACTGGCACTTGTCGTCTCAAAGAGGAGGAATCACCTTACCAGCAATGAAAGCGATAGTTACCAGGCTTTACGACGCTGGAATACGTCTCTAGCCTAGACTTCTAGATGTTCTGCGTTAGGTTCCAAAGTGTTTTTATGTTCATTGAATTTATTTTATAGTTAATCTTGCTTAAGAAATTTGCCTTTCAAGTTCACCACGTGATGTAGATATACAATTCCTAAAATGCAATCTAAGATGATAAACAATCGTTTAATCTTCTTTTGCAATGAAATTCCTAGCTACTAAGGAAAGAAAAATGGGATTCTTTCAACATAGAGCATAGAGAACACACTAAATGCATTGTCCTAAATCAAACCAACAAGGAGTCTAAATGTAAATTCACATGCATGTATTTGTTTTCAGCCTTCGTAATGTGTGAATGACAAGAAGAATGCTAAGTACAAATCTGAATTATCTTTTCAAAGCGACAATACTAACAAATTTCTCTTCAAAACGAAAGGAAGGTAACGACGACACTTTGCGATTTTGAATTGAAACCTGCTTTCGACACTTGAAAAACCACTAATTCAAATAAAATACAAGAGTAACAGTATAATCGACTATCAAGAACAATAGGATTCTCTTCTATGACTGAAAATGACACTTGCGACACTTCCAAATCAAGAAACGACAGTCTGATTACGCTACTTCTTTGTAAAAGAGAACTGAAAATGGTGCACAATACATAAAAACATTTACAATTCTTTGCACAATGGAGGTGGAATGATGGAAAGGAAGGGGGTTTCCACAGAGGTATACTGATCACAGACAAAAAAACTCCTGAATAGAGCTGAAGAGAGTGAACAAAAACCAAAGTCTGAAGGCAAAATTAGCCTTTTCTGACCATCACACCTGTTACACAGAGAATCTAGTATGCATCCCACCTACTGCACATGGGAGGTGTGATGCATACTGACTTCCTTGAAGAGAGGGTGTGATGATACCAATGTGAGACTTTTACTTGGTCTTTGGTCACAGTTTGCAGGTCAGTTCAGGGATTTAGACCGAGCAAGTGATGTTCAGTAAATATAAATCACAAGGTTTGATCTAATGAGGTTACTAGAGCCACCACTAGGGCAATTAGATTGTTTGCAAATAGATTGTCAATTTATAGACAAAACCCTGAGATAGACTGAAGCAGCGTTGATCTACTTTGCACTTGCATAGCAAATGCAATTCGAAGGCTAGCTAGCTTGACTTCAGGCTCCGTTTATAAGTTTATAAAACAAACAAAAATATACTAGCAAACAATCTAGTCGCTCCCTAGCGGAGTCACCATTTTATTATCGGGAAATCTAGTGTCCACTCAGAGCTGCTAGTCCCACTAAGACTGGTAGCTATCTCAGAAATAAACAAACTAAAACTACTTTCGCTTTCCTTTATTAGAAGTAGATAAGAGTGGAACAAAGGATACCAACCTCAGTCTTGCGCTTGGTTCCTTGCTTAGTCCTCTACCTTCTGACAGATCTTTGCCACTCCTCTTTCGTCTACCCAGCTTCAAAGAGCACCTATGGAATCAAAGCAGCATAATACTATCGAAGAACAAAGATCTACAATCATAAGAAATACAGGACCAGATATGTATTGGCCACACAAATGCATATATCATCGAACATAAAAGAATGTGGAGGAAAACTTGAATAGCTTTATTAATATCAAGAACAGCAAAGAGGATTACAACCAATTGTTCTGACCCAGCATCATCCTCTCAGCATGAAAGCCCTTCTTCACCTCATGAAAAGCTTAGATCACAACACACTATGATGTTGCACCCGGAAACCAACAACACTTCCTTACAAGATACAAGATTCTAGCCTCCGGGTCTCTATGATGAGGGATCCATATATAGATGATTGCAGGGGGGTGAGTTAGCTTCTGGGATTTTGATTAGTGTCCTCTCTCTAATAGTTCTTGATTCCACTTGGAGATTAACGATCTCTTACTCATCCCTGGGCGAATTCAAAGAGGCAAGTGTCCAGGAGAAGTTTCTGAAAGATTCCATGATGATCCACCTTGCAAACTGTCTCTATCATTTGTCTACTCTTGCCCATCGCACCCTACAGAAGGGCTTTCCAGTATGTATCGCACCCTTTACACTGAGCAGGTGAGATGCATCGCACCCTCTACACTGGGCAGTCTGTATGGTCCAATTTTGACCAGTTCTGAGCAGTTTTCTATGGAGAACTTCTGGGAGATGATGTGATCAGCTAACCTTGTTCCTTTAGGGCATGAAGCAACACTTTTAGGGACTTAGGAACCCTTGGTTTATGGACATGTATGATTGGGGTTGTAGTGCCCAAAAATGTCTATAACAATTAAGTAGATAAGTGTTGTTCAATAAAACGAACAGTTTTTGTTCCATTCCCGACAGAACAGTTGTTGTTTGTTTCCGACAGAACAGTTGATGTTCCATTCCCAACATCACATTTTTTGTTCCGTTCCCAACAGCACAGTTGTTTTTCCGTTCCCGACAGAAAAATTGTTGTTTCTTTCTTGATTAAATAGTTGTTTTTTCGTTCCCAATTGAATAGTTGATGTTCTGTTCCCAACAACACATTTTTTGTTCCATTCCCAATAGTGTAGTTGTTGTTCTATTCCCGATTGAACAGTTGTTGTTTAGTTCCCGACAGCACATTTGTTGTTCCGTTTCCGATTGAACAGTTGTTATTCCATTCCCGATAGTACACTTGTTGTTTTGTTTCCGATTGAACAATTGCTAATCTTTTCTGATAGACCAATTGTTGTTCCACTTATACAGTCCTCTGTTTGGCTAGAAATTTGTATCAAGGAAAGAAAGAGCATTCATATTGATTACATTATGATTTCTTTAACCAATTGTTGATCATCTTTATTTCAAATCTGACATGGTTCATCTATTAAATGACTTATTGTATTTCCTTCCTTTGGATATATGTTTAACTTGATTCATCAGCAATGTCAATAGCTTGTTGGTTCTCTCTTTTACACTTTCAAATGACAAGTTCCTTTTGACACAATACAAGGAAAGTAAACATATCTTTTGTAGGCATTCTTTCACTTCTTACACCATCCTTGACTCTTAAGCTGTTAGTGAGCCTCCCTCAACTTATAATATAAAAAAATTGGAAATAAGATAAATTGTTCTCAAAGAGGATAGGAGGCTTCATTATGAGCCGACCTACCATGATCATAAGGACTTAACACAAGTGGCATTCCCACTCTGGCTACCACACTAGGGGAATGGCTTTTAAGACATTTTATATGTCTTAAGGATAGGAGGTCTCATCACGAGTTTCTTGTTCACTTTGTTATGCCCTAGTGAATAACATGGTTACCGATCAAATGGGAAATATTACCTCAAAATAGGCACTCGAGCCCAAAAATCCCAAAAAAAACATGAAAAAACAACCCAAAAATAAAAAGTGTTGATTCTGCATCACCATTTTTTAGAGTAAATTTTCATTTTTTTTTTAAATAACAGTAAAAAAACAATAAAAATCATCTTGTTTGGTGCAAAAAACACCTTGAAATCAAAAAGTGTTGATGTTGGAATAGTGTCCTTTTTTTTTTTTTTTTTTTTTTTTTTTTTTTTTTTTTTCAGGGTACATTTTCAACATTTTTTAATAATGACGTTAAAAATAAAATATCATGAATCTGAAAAACTTTAAATTTCCAACGATTTTCAAGCCCGATATTAACGATAAAATATCACGTCTTTGAAAAGCCTTAAAATTCCAACACTTTTTAAAGATGACATTAAATTTAAAATATCATTTCTTTGAAAAACCTTAAAATTCCAAAAAAATTCAAGCATGGTATTAAGAAAAATTATTTATAATTGTTTTCAACCATAACATTAAAGATAAAATATCACGACTTAGAAAAATATTAAAATCTTGACAATTTTTCAACCATGGAATTAAAACCAAAGATTACGACTACAAAACAATCTTAAATTTTCAAAATATTTCAAGCATGACATTATGGAAAAATTTTATGACTAAAAAATCTTTAAAAATGATCATTTGAATGAAAGAGTTATTATACCAAGAGTAATTTTTTTTAAATGCTAAATGTATAGCGATTTTAAAATCTTAGCCTTAGTAAGACAACTTGATAAATTGCAAAAAAAAAAAAAAAAAATCAACTATCAAATTGACACGCAGTGTAGGTGATCTCAACCCATTGTAATGAAAACTTAAAGACCAACCATGAAATTAACACGTTGTGGGGCAGACTCGATTCATTATAACGAAAATTTTAAAATCAACTATCAAATTGCACATAATGGGATCAAGCTACTAGACAATCATCGACACGAACCCTATATGTGTGTGTGTGAAAGATACGTAAGAAAACAAAATTTCAAATATTGAAAAAAAAAAACGAAAAAAACACAAAAATACAAAAGAAAACAAAAATTCAAATATTGAAAAAAATAAAAATAAAAAATAAGAAAGTAATTAAAACATTAAAAAAAAACATGACCAAAAAAAAAATCAATATAAAAAAATATATATTAATGACATAAAAAAAAAAAACTATAATATGTAAAAAAAATTTAACCATACCACGTAAATTTTAAAAAAAACGAACAAGAGTGAAAATAAAATTAAAAACCAAAAAATAAATTAAAAAATAAAAAAAGAAAATACCAACATTAAAAAAAAAAAAAAAAAAAAACAAACAAAAAACAAAAATATCCCCGGCTACCCTGAGGCCCAACAGGAGAGTGGCAAGGGGACCACAATCCATGACAAAAAATTAATAAATTTTCATAAAATATATAATAAAAAAATGTAAAAAAAAAAAAAAAAAAATCAAATTAATTGGTTAAAAATGAAAATTTAAAATAAAATTAAACAAAACCAAAAACAAAAAATTTAAAAAAATATATCATAATTTAAGTGGAAAAAAAAAAACCATTTTTTTAAGTTAAAATAAAATTAAAAAATAAATAAATAAATTAGAAAAATTAAATAAAATAAAAAAATAAAAAAAACATTATATATATATATATATATATGATGATGATGATGATGGGAACATCCTCCCTGACAATAGTTCAACATCCCCAAGTGGGAAGACGGGATGGCGATGACGGAGTTGGCATGACCACACCCTGACATGGGGTAGGCCCTCTACAGTACACCTAGTACCAGTCCGCAGTTTAGGTCTATTCCCCTATAGCTCCTAGACCGTAACCAGTGAGTGACCCTCGTTCCTTCGCGTCCCTGCTTACCTCCCACAACGGTGAACTGAACTATCGTTTTCAGTTTTGCGTTGTAGGGTTTGGTCCCCACCCGTGTTGGTTACTTTGGAAAATGGCAGCAACTGGCATAACTCCTGGGGCATCAATGGAGACCGACCTTATAAATTATTCTGAGGACCCCCTCGAGGGCATCTCCATTTTCGGCAGGCAGAATAATTCTGAGGCATACTTACCATTCGGTAGGGAACTCACCGAATTTATCACTCCACTTCTGTTGCTCACGAGATAACCCTGTGTTGTTATCGACCTCCCGGAAGTGCCTGTTACCTGGCCAGCATCAGCTGCACCCCCTCTGACGCAAATCCCCCATCATTTTGCCTCCAGACTAGCTGGCTCAAAATAGGCAGCTGGGTCATCCGACATATCCTCCCTCCAACCTTCGATGACCACTCATTTCCCAGCTCAGTCTCCGCTCAAAGTAGCCCCGCCCTATTTTGCTCACTATACCCCGCCCTTGGAGCCCGCATAGCCCTCTGGTAGCTATACAAACTTCCCTCCCCTCCCGGACACTTTCCCTATTGGCCCAACTCTGTTATCTCCAAACCCTAACCCTTACCCTAACTCTCCCAACCCTAATCTTGAAGAAACCCTTGAGGGGGCTGTGGAAGCAAAGCCTGCTCTCAGGAGGAAGCAAAGGTGTGTCAAACCTAGGGCACATGAAGTATTCAGCGATTGGGAAGAAGACTTTTTGTGGCAAGACACCATGTATATGGCAACACTACACCGCGGCGAGACTTAAGCAGTGGGTTGCAGAAATTTGGGGCCATCACCTGGCTGATATGCATATTGTTCAAACATTTGTTCGTGGCTGGTTCGCCCTGCGTTTCACGCGAGCAAAACACACCAACTGGTTCTTTTCCTCCTTCAAGCACATCGAACAGGCCCTGGTTATGTTAAGGAGATGGAGTCCACTATTTGATCTAGACAGAGAACAACTTGGGGTGGGGCCAATATGGGTACGTCTCCCTGGTCTGCCTCTCCATTTCTGGACTAAAGATATCTTCATAAGAATTGGAAATTCTCTTAGTACATACCTAGACTACAATAGATCCTATCTCTCTTCGAGGGTCATGGCCTATGCACATCTACTGGTTCACCTGGACATTAGAGGAGGGTTACAAGAAAAAGTCACTTTTCGTTGGAGGAACTATAACCAGATCCAAATTTTGGACTATGACGGGGTTCCCTTTCATTGTAGGAACTGCCACAAGGTTGGACACCTCTATAAGGATTGCCCTCTCCTCGCAAAATCAAAGATGGGCAACAAAGGGAAGACCTCATCAGCTGGGGGAGTTCAGACACAAGTGGAACACTTGGATGGGGCTGATTAGATGGACACTGGTGCAGACGGATCCAGGCTTGCCTCGATGACTCCGAAGAAGCGCGGGAAAGCACCTCTTCGGCCACCTTCACCTCCATTGACCAGGTCTAAGGTGACCGCTAGAGTCGCGCTATCTTCGGGTATGTCCAATCCTATACCTTGCTCTGCATCTATCAATTTTTCATCTACTCATAAGGATAACTCTAATGGTTCTAGGCAGGACCCAGATAAGCCTCATCCCTATTTAAGTCACCCGGTTTGCCCCCTCAATTCTCATGTACATGTTCCCTCTTAGATTTCCCTCACAACCTTAATGGAGACATCAAAGGAACCAACCCTAGATCTGACCCCGCTCCCCACCGATATCATCTCTGATCGCTTACTCGATCACCAATGTCGGATGCTATTTGCATTGGACTTATCCCTCCCTCCTCCACTCCGAAGCTCCCCCAAGGCAGACCTTCCTCTCTATCAAAAGCTAAACAGAAGGCAGGTATAGAGGTGGCCTCCGGAAAACAACTTTCACTTGATAGGATCCTTAGAGCACAGATCCCTCTATAGGAGTATCCTCCATGAAGGTTCTCTCTTTCAATTACAAAGAGATTGCTAGTCTCGATAAAAAACTAGCACTGAGGAGGCTTCTCCAGAAGGAGCTGATTGATCTGGTCTTCCTACAAGAAACATTGGGTGCAGCCGATATCATTTCCCCTCTAATGGATTCTATGCTCCCAGAATGGCATTTCCAAGCCATTGATGTCATTGGCCGCTCGGGGGGCATTACCTTGGCATATAACCCTTGCTCAATAAATCTAATGAGCACTTAGGGGGGTATAGGGTTCATCTGGGCGGACATATACTCTACAGAGCTGGGAAGTGAGATTAGAATGATAAACATATATGGGCCTTGCCGTCATCAAGAGAATTTCTGGGAAATGATTTTAACAGCCAATATATTTCAATCTGATATTATCATTCTAGGAGGAGACCTTAATTTCTCCCTAGGCTACTCGGAGTCTTGGGGTCACCATGCTCAAGCTGACCCCTTAGCAGTTCTCTTTGAGCAGCTCCTTGATTTGCACAATCTCATTGATATCCCATCTACCAAACTAGCCCCAACCTGGAGGAACAAAGGAAGTGGGGAGGATAGCCTTGCTAAGAGACTGGATCGATTCCTCATCAAGGAACAATTCCTGGAGCAAGGTTTCACTTATCGTCAGTGGGTGGGATCTGATGGACTCTCAAACCATTTTCCAGTTTACCTTGATATCCCTGGAAATATTAGCAAACCTCGAGCACCTTTCAAATTCAACTCTACATGGTTGAAAGATAACTCCTACATCCACCTCATCACAGACTTTTGGAAGGCCCATCCACTGGCGAGCAGAGGGAACATAACTGAAGGGTTTGTGTCCAACCTGAAGGAATTGAAGAAGCTATCCAAGATATGGGCTCACAATAAGTAGTGCGTTGATGAGCATCTGTTAAATGAGATAGAATTGGAGATAGCCAATCTAGAGGGCAACAATGGGGGCACCTTCCCTTCAAATGAGCTCAGGGACAAGCTCGTGAATTAATAGTCAAAAGAGGTAACATTCTCAAGGAGGGGGAGGAAACCTAGATATCGCGGAGTGGAGCTATTTGGCTAAAGGAAGGAGATGATAATTCCAAATTTTTCCACAAATTTTCTAATGGAAGGAAGTATAGAAATTCTCACTGTAGATCACCTGATAATGCAATATACTAAAGTTAAATACTTGATCTACTTCTATAAACAAACTTGCAGAAGTTTAAGTGGTTTTGAGCAAGATCAAATAGAACACATATAACAGAGAAGAAGAAATCATACACATGAAACACGGAAGAATACTCTAGGGAAAGCCTCATCTAAAAACCCCGCTATCTGTATTATCATACAAGTAGAAATATCTCAGGATTACACAAAGATTTAGCTCACAAGCTATCCAGCTCTTAGTATAATCCCTCACTGCTGCTCATAGATAGAATAGACAACACCTGTGCCTTCCTTCAGTCCTCCAAGCCTCCTCTTTCCTTGCACAGTTTCTCCTGGGTCCTCAAGCTGCCACCTCTGCATAATTACCTCACACATTGATCACCAACCTCTGAAATAACTGCGCAATCCTAAAGGAGATAATTCCTTCTGCATGGATGAGTTTCCTATATAGGAAAAATCCTCCAACTAATAGTACATTGTCCCTTCCTCTGATCTCATCTGGGTCTCTGACTGAACTGACATGCATGAGTTATTTATGAGAGAATATTCAGTTATCTGAATTACACCAGTTACATGCATGCATGCATTAACTAACTGAACTCACCATCAGTTCCACAAACTATTGGAACTAATCTAACTAGACTTAACTCAGATAACTAAGCTAACTAATTACAACTCAAAGTACAACTCATCCTTATCTCCTTAATTAAGGGATAACTTCCTCAATCAAAGGGATAATTGTTGCATGTCCTTTTTTTTTTTGCTAATGCAAGATTCGGACCTTCTTTTTCATTAATAAAATACAATATTTACATTAATCCACGAGGAGTTGTGGACTGAGGAAGAGACCCAAAATAACAAACAGAGAATAAGCCCCTACCCCAACAAACATAATATATCTCACCTAGAACGAAATCATCCCACCAAGAATAAAGAGTAATAGCGCTCTCACCATCTTCTTAACAAACCTCTTTAATCTTCACCATTGATCCTGCTGACCCCATCCAACGGTTGTGGCCAAAATCACAAAGGTGAGAAGCGCAACACTTACTCCCTAGACCACCAGCCTACACGATCAATCCCAACCATCGATCCGCCTTGTTTGATCCAACAGCTGAGGATATTATCACACCTGCCAATATCACCAAACAATAGCGTGCGATGAGGGCAGTATTCTAACGACCCCGCCGCCACGTGTAGCCCGCTGTATGGATTAATCACTTCAAAATCAAAAAAACTATATCCCATTTGCGAGGCCCGGGATCACCAGAAAACTGCCCCAGACCCGGAATATCGTTCATGGATGGAAACCGAGAATGCCCAAGATCTGGCCTTTCGATGTGTCTTCACTTCCAGAACCAAGGAAAGAAGAAACACCCACCAACTTGCCTTTCTTTGATGAACCTGAGCCACCCATCTGGCTGCTACTTGGATTTGTTGAAAAAGTGTTCACCCGGGTTACAATGGTCAAAAATGGCCTGCAACCCACTAAAGACCTGATAGTGGAAAATGTAAAAAACATAAGGCTCTTGAATCAACTGGACTCCGTCTCCATGGCTCTACTCCGAAACACGATCCTATCTTCATCTGCCTAGTCATGACATTTCGCTTTTAAACTACTATGAGGTAGCTCTTGCCAGCGCATCACCACCTTGTTCTTTGTGATGATCACAGCTTGATTAGCCAGAAGATCAGCCAATTTATTAGCTGATCTTCATACATGTTTGAAGCTAACTGTAGGAAGGCTCTAGAGGTGATGCTAAATCCATTTAAAGCCCTGGATCAACCTCCAATTCTTTGAGACTTTTTCCAGCTTTGTTCCCCAGCTGATCCTTTTAACCTATTTGATAATTAACTCAGAATCAGCTTCAACAATCACATTTTGTCTGTTATCCTATTCCAGGAAATCCAGACATTGCTCCATAGCTATAAACTTCGCCATGTTATTGGTGGCTCTTCCTAAATGACAATAGAATATGAAAATGACACTTCCATTCTCATCCCTTAACACACCTCCATAACCAGTGGTGCCTGGGTTGCCTTTTAAAGCCCCATCAATGTTGAATTTCAAAAACCCCTTAGGGGAGGATGCCAAAAATCTTGCTCAAAATCCAGGGAGATTACTTTCCTATCCAGTCCCTAAGGAATAAGTCCTTGCAAACCCAACACAATGAGAATTCTCAAATCAGCAACTGAAGGTGGGTTCTTAGGGAGAGTGCGCACAATAGTGTTGACCATTTCCTTAAGTTGTTTTAAGATGTGCTCAAAAAGGCATTGGGATGGCCTCTTTTCATTCTTGAAGATTATATTGTTCCTTTCCTTCCAAACATTCCAAATAATGAAGCTTGGCATGATGGCCCATCCTAAGCCAAAAACTTCATTATCTGAAAAGTTTCTCCTCCAATTGTTTAGGGTGTTGATGATACTCCTTTTGTCCCTATCAGACTGATTGAAGATGGAGGCAAAAGAATCCCAAAAACTGGAGGTGAAGATGCAATTGTTGAGAAGGTGCTCCATAGTTTCCTCTTGGGCTTCACAGAGCTGACATCTGGAAGGCCCCAGGACACCCCTCTTCCTAATATTATCCCAGGTCAAAATTTTCCTATGTTGAACCAGCCACATGAAGAGTTTAATTTTCATCCAACCTTGATGTCTCCTTAGGTCTTGCCAAATCTTATCTAAAGCTTGTAAGTTTAGGTCAAGGAGAATGAGTTTTGCTTTCTTCAGATTAAAGGCACCCTCATTATTGTTGCCCCATCTTAGTTGGTCTTGCCCCTCTGACATCAAAATCTTCCTTTGTTCTACCACTTTTTTTAAAGCCTCTGCTTTAGCCTTCAGGGGGCTATCATCCCTAAAGTCAAAGTTCCTCCAGGTTCTCCATTTTCCAATGTTGTTGGTTTGCTCTCAAAAGTCTTTTACTTTAGATAACCCTTTGGTATCTGTCGCTTCCTTGAGATCCCTCAAGTCTTCTTCTAACAAAATAGGTTCTTGTAGCGATCTATCCTCCCATAATAAGGCTAGGCTTCCCTCTTTGATTTCCCAAAAGCTGCTACCTTGAACTAAGCCCCTATTATCCCAGGCCTTATTCCAAATGTGGGAGCCCTTTATGTTTCCAGACATTCTGATTAGATCATTGTTTTTCCAAGCGTTGGCATATTTTTCTTTCCAAATCATTGCCCACTAAGCCTCTGGGTCTTTTACTCATCACCACCATAGTTTGGCTCCTAAAACCTTGCTTAGAATCTTAGGATCATCCAAACCAAGCCCTCCATAGTTTTTAGGTTTACAGATTTTTTCCATGCTACCAAGGCCCATTTCTTTTTTTCCTCCCCCTTGCCCCATAGAAAGTCTCTTTGTATGGTTCTAAATTGATGCATGACTCCTTTTGGTGCTGGGAGAGCTGATAGCATGAAGATTGAGATTGATTGTAGGACAACCTTGGTTAGCACTAACCTACTAGCCAAGTTTAAAGATCCAATAGTACATTTCCTAATTTTATCTTGCAGTTTGTTAATCACTAGCTCCTAGATGTTCTTATGTAAAGGTTTGGCCGTTAGAGGAACTCCCAAATATTTTGAAGGGACGGTCTCCCTTTGGAAGCCCAAAATTCTAGAAATATTTCTCGAAATAGAAACGTGAGTATTAAAGAAAAAAATCTTAGATTTGGTGAGATTAACTTCCATACCTGAAGCCATTGCAAAGTCTCTCAGGGTTTGCTTGTAAGCTAGAGCTTCTTTGACCATGGGGATAGCCTCAGCATGGTATCATCCACAAATTGTTGATGTGTTAAGGCCTGACCCTCTTCAGAAAGTTGGAGACCTTTGACTTTACCAGCCACTTTAGCATGCTTGATAGATCAACCCAACCCTTCCACCATGAGAATAAGAGAAAGGGAGAGAGTGGGTATCCTTACCTGAGGCCTCTTGAAGGAATAAAAGTCTCTGAGGGAGAGCCATTAACAAGAATTGAAAATCTAGGAGAAGTAACTAGGGCCATTACCCATCTAATCCAGTTGTGATCAAACCCAAAAGCAATGAGAACTTTCCTGATATAGGTCCAACTCAGTTTATCAGAAGCTTTGGCTATATCTAATTGCATGATCATTCCAGCCTTCCTATTGATTATCAATGAGTGCACCACCTCATGAGCTTGAATGATGTTGTTGAGGATTTTCCCACCTTCCACATATCCAGATTGTTCAACCAACACCAGGGTAGGAAGAAGAGGTTTGAGTCTATTGGCCACTATTTTGGATATTATCTTGTAGACCACATTGCACAAGGCAATGGGTCTAAACCTATCAAGAGTCTGAGCCAAATCCTATTTAGGGATCAAGGAGATAAAAGTGGTATTAAGTGCCTTCAATATGGTTTTGTCCCTCCTAGAGTCTTCCACTACATTCAAAATGTCCCATTTGACTATATTCCAGCAAGCTTTAAAGAAATCTACATTGAATCCATTCGGGCCTTGTGCCTTACCATTTTGCATTTCTTTTAGGACCTCACTAACCTCCTCTTCCGACACTGTTCTATTAAGGTTGAAATTGTCCTCTCTGGAAACCAACTTAGGTATATGTCTTGTTATAACCCTGATGGATTGATCTCTATGTGAACATGTTTCTTGAGCTATACCACGAAAGTGTTGAACCAGCACTGCTTCTATTTCTTCATGAGTATTAAGAAGGTTACCTCTCTTGTCCTTGATCGAGGAAATCTTGTTGTGAGCTCTATTCGCTATAGTGGATCTGTGGAAAAATCTAGTGTTACGTTCTCCTTCTTTTAGCCATTGCACTCTGGATTTTTGTCTCCAAAAAATCTCCTCTTGTTTGCATAAGTTCTCCCATTCTTGATGATATTTGGTTGCCTCATCACTTCTATCTTTAGCAAAACCCTCAATGATAAGGGTTTGGTTGAGTTCCTGCATTTTCCCCTCAACAGATTTTTTTGCTTCAAAAATATTGCCATATTCCTTCTTGTTCCACTCCTTGAGCCTGAGTTTAATGTGTTTTAGTCTTTTTTGCAGAAGGAACATTCTTGTGCCTCGTATATTCAATTCTTCTGCCCACCAGTTGGCTATGTTGTTGATAAAATCAGGGTGGGAGAACCAGATGTTTTCAAATCTGAAAGGTCTATTCCTGGGGGTACCAATGCCCTAAATTTCCAGATGCACTGGCCAGTGATCAAAGCCTCCATAGGGGAGAACTCTTGCAACTATGTCCTCGTCCTTGAGCATAAGATCCTCTGAGATTATGAATCTATCTAATTTGGAGGCAACCTGAGACTCTCCTCCTCTTTTATTGCTCCAAGTAAAGGTACCATTTCTCATAACAATATCCACTAGCTTCATATCATCTATGAAGGTTTGAAATGCCCAGGAGTCTTTATTTAGAATTCTGGTACCCCGTTTTTTCTCCGACACCAATTTGATCATATTGAAATCAACCCCCAAGATCCAAGGGATTCTTGCATGTCTTTCCCTGAGATCCTCCAGGGACTCTAGAAGCTTGAGTTTGCCATCCACTCTTTGGGGGCCATACACATTCGTGACCAAGTAGATTTCCTTATCTCCCACGGGTTGAATGACCACTGAGAGATAATGCCTAGATGCCTCTGCATCTATAATGTCTATTTTTTGGGGGTTCCAAAGCATGAGAATGCCTCCTGTTGTATTCTCTGCTTTGACTTCCAGAAACTCAAATCTATTGAGCCATTTTCTATGAATCTCTTTTAGTTTTTGAATGGAACATTTAGTTTCCTGGACGAAGATCACATCTGGAGCTGCTTGTTTCATCCTATTACTATGTAATCTTTGTTTTCTTTTACTGGCTAGACCCCTAATATTCCAAGAAGTAAATTTCATTATTAAAGATTTGTAAAGGAGTGACTAGATAAGTCTTTCATCTTACCTGAGTTTATCATTAGCATTCCACATTCCATCAGAAGCTTGTTCTGCTTTTTCCTGCCTCTTTTCTTTCTTGGGTTTCTAGGTGCTAATCCTGGTGTGGTTTTCATTGCTTTCACCCCTTTGTTGCCCTACATTTCCTTATTCCCTTGATTTTCCACCCCTATGGTTTGAGTTTTCCACATGTACAGTTGTTGAACTTTGTTGAACTCCTGTGGAGGTAACGAGTCCACTCCCTCCCTGGTTCCTCGATTCAAGAATCCTTCTAGATATAGATTCTCTTTCTCAAGAATCTCCTGTAGTTTGTGGTCTTCCATCTCCATCTCACTTTGGGTCATTTCCTGGTCCATTTCTAGTTCTGCGTCACTCATCATAACTTCTTTATGTTTGTTGATGTTTTGTGTTTTCTCATCATCTTCTCTGTTCTCCTCCTCCACTGGACTACCTCCCTTGGCCTAATCTGATTTCATTGTCACCTCTTCCTCTTCTAGTGCTTGAAACCTATTTTGACTGGCATGTTGTAGTTCTGTTTGATGTGGCTTTGATCCCCTTTTGCTTCCTTTTCCTTTCTTGAGCACTTTGTGAAAGCTTTCCGTATATTTCATGGTGCTAGTTTTACTCTTGTTTCTATTTTAATGAGAGGGCAATCTCTAAATAGGTGCCCATGCTCATGGCATTTGCGAAATCTGAATGGAATGTGTTCATAATCCACTGTTTGCACCCATTCTTCATCATACACTTCCAAGATTACCTCATTCGGCAGAGCTCCAGAAAGATCCATCTCCACACATATTCTTGCAAAGGATGTGTATTTTCCCCTTTTGGTGGCCTCAAAAGCTTTGACAAAACGTCCTAACTTATTTCCTATGGCAGATAAGGATTCCAATCGCCAATAATCCAAAGGTAGAGAGAAGAGTCTAACCCAAACCGGGACCAAGGTAAAAATTTCACGTTCTGGTACAAAATTCATAACCCATGGTTGCATATACAAGCCCGCAACTGTGTAAAAGTAGGGCCCTCCTTCAAACACTCTATCCTTATCTTCAATATTTTCAAAGACTACGGTAAAGAATCCCTTTGACCCAAGATGTAGTTCTATGCTTCCTTTTGGTTTCCAGTGGTATTTAATCCAAGTTTGTAAAGCTTTTTCAATGGGCCATAAGCCCATGAATTTACAAATGATTGCATACGTTTGCATGTGGTCCCTATGCACCTGCAGAGCTAGATCATTCAAAACTACTCTATGAGAGATTGCAATTTTGGATTTGCATGGTCCCTTTTGTGCTTTGTCTTTTGTTCCCTGTTCCTTGTCCTCTTCCTTTCTTTCTTTAGTGTTGTAATTCTCCCTAGATTTAGAGCCATCCTGCTCCTCTTCCCTGTTTCTTTGCCTTCCATCTAGAGGACCCCTATCCTCTTCTACTAGTTTTTTACCTTTGTTGGCCACTGCCTACTTGTAGGAGGGAGTGGAGCTCCCTCCTTTACGTCCTTCCATGGAGAACAAACTCTACAAGCTTGTAACCCTAGCTCAATAGTCGTCATCGTTCCACCAATTGTTGCATGTCTTTATAGACTTCATGTTTGATTTTCTCCAACTAATTAATTCAAGATGAATTAATTAATTATTTTTCAAACAGCTGCTAAGATCAAATTCAAATTTTAATTCTCAATTTTAGTTCAGGGACTAACTAAAATTGGAATCTATCCTGAAATGCTATTTATAGCAATGCTATTTTTAGCTTTTCTATTTTATCATTCCTTGTTGCTATTTCCAACGCTATTACCTGAAATGCTATTTACAGCAATGTTATTTGTAGCAATGCTATTTATATCATTTCTATTTTTAGCATTTCTTGTTGCTATTTTCAACAGGAAGGTCATTAATACCACATGGAAATTGACAAATGAGCAAGGAATTGAGGTAGACACCTTCCCTCACCTAGCCTCCCTCACCACCTCTCACTTCAAATAGGTCTATCAGTCTCCCCCTAATGCTACCCTAGCAGAGGTCATTAGAGTAGCACAAGTGTTCCCTCGGTTCATTGAACATGAGGATGTTGTGGAGCTTAATAGAGAAGTCACTTTGGGGGAGCTAGAGGCCACTCTGAAATGGTTTAAGAAGGATAAGAGCCCTGGTCCAGATGGGTGGTTAGTAGAGTTCTACCTGGCTTTTTTTTACATCCTCAGACATGATCTGCTCAAGGTTATCGAGGAATGCAAGATGATTGGACGTATGCATAGGGCTATAAACTCCACCTTCATTGCCCTCATCCCCAAATCAGATAATCCATCATCCTTCAATGATTTTCGACCCATCTCCCTATGCAATTGACTATACAAAATCATATCCAAAATCATTGAAAATCACCTCCGCCCCATCCTATCCAACCACATATCATCTGAACAATTTGCCTTCCTACAGGATCATTAGATTCATGAGGCCATAGGCATAGCTCAGGAAGTACTGCACTCCATTTAGACTAAGAAGATCAAAGGTATGATCCTCAAAGTTGATCTCTCAAAAGCCTTCGACGGGGTGAGCTGGCTTTATCTCAGAATGCTTCTTACCCACTTAGGATTTCCTGTGGGAGTCATTAAATGGATCATGTGTTGCATTACCAATATATCCTTTAGTGTACTGATAAATGGGGTTACATCTCCCTTCTTTGGTTCTGGAAGAGGTCTCAGATAGGGGTGCCCATTATCTCCTCTACTTTTTCTCCTAGTCATGGAAGGACTAAGCAGGTTGATCAAGGACATGCACCATAGAGGCAGACTCTCGGGAATTAGGATATCAAATGGATGCATGATAACACACCTCCTTTTCATGGACAATGTTCTAATGTTCCTAAATGGAGGGATAGGGGACCTCACCAGCGTCCATCACACCATCAATCTTTTCAAAACTACTATAGACGTGATCATTAATAACTCTAAGTCCACCACAACTGTATTAGAATGCTCCCCCCATGAGATACACTTTGCTATACAAAGGTTCCCCTTCACCTTGACCCCGATAGATGGAGGCCTTAGGTATCTAGGATACAAGCTGAAGCTGCTCGGATATAAAATTTTGGACTGGATATGGTTGATCTCCAAGCTGGAGAAAAGACTCAATATATGGTATCATAAGCATCTCTCTAGAGCCGAAAGATTGGTACTCATCAAAGTGGTTCTGGAGGCCACCCTTGATTATTGTATGTCCCTCACATGGATCCCAAGAGGCATTCTCAACCAAATACAAAACCTCTAATGCAGATTCTTGTGGAAAGGCAAACAAACAGGAAGGATATATGCATGGACAAGATGGGATCTTCTATCTATCCCTAAGAAATGGGGTGGATGGGGTATAAAGAAATTGGGGGATTTCTCCTCAGCATTGGTGGCCAAGCTAGGGTGGCAATTAGTCACCACCAACAGTCTCTGGACCAAAATTGTAGCTGCTAAATATATTGCACCGCTAAGGCTACTACACTGGCTGAGACAAACAAGCTAGAACAAAACTGGGGTCTCAAATATATGGAAATTTGTTCTGAACTCAATGTCTCTTATTCGAGATGGCCTAACTTGGAGAATATCTTATGGGACATCCGTCCGAATAGGACATGACCCTGGGATAGGATGTGGGAATGCACGCCAACTACGTGATGGCTTACTCCAGAACCTTAACGAGAAAGGAATTACACACATTGTGCACATTGTGGACCAGGAGAAGTCAAACTTCCTGCACCAAGCTTGGAAATCAACCCATAGATTGTTCATTCCTTTACAATGGCAACAAGCTTGGAGTACTTACACTGCAACTTGCATTGAATCTCACATTCGATCAAGAGAAGGGGAGGATGAGATTACATGGGCCATCGCCAAAAATGGTCGGTACTCCCCAAAAGAGGGGTATCTACAACTAGCCAATTGACACAAGCCTCAACACATAGATACATGGTGGAAAGGAATGTGGAAGCTCAAAGCATCTCCCCCCCCGAACAAGATTACTCATGTGGTCCATACTAAAGAATAAGGTGCTGACGGGAGACAACTTGAACATAAGAGAGCAATATGGACCTTACTAGTGCTGCCTCTGTAAGGACAGCACTGAATCTTTGGATCACCTCTTCCTGTCATATCCCATCACAATTGATCTTTGGAACTCCATTCTATCCCACACACTCTCATCCATCAATTGGAGGGGTCAGACCACCAAGGAGGTATGGGCAAATTGGTGATCATTTGTATCATCACCCAAAGCTAGGAACCTCCCCCTAGTCATTAGCTGGGAAA
Source organism: Pinus taeda (assembly GCA_000404065.3). NCBI lineage: Eukaryota > Viridiplantae > Streptophyta > Pinopsida > Pinales > Pinaceae > Pinus > Pinus taeda. Next base: position 26,556 of record APFE030074981.1, read on the forward strand.
TTTGGATAGCTAGGAACCGCACCATCTTTCAGGACACCGCCCCCCACTGGCCATCCATCATAGCCAAAATAATAGCCAACTACAGTTCACTACCTGAGGACGAGGCCACCTCTCCACCCAGAACTATCATCCCTGAGTCCATTGATCACTCATAGCCAGGGGCATATTTTGATGGATCGGCACAAGAAACAGGATGTGGAGGTGGGGCTGCTCTATATATTTCAGATTCACATTTCTATCATATTCAAATGGGACTTGGAAATGGCACAAAGAACTTTGCTCAACTCATCACTGCCAAATACCTCATACAATTTGCAATTGAAAAGAACTATCATAATCTACAAGTTTTCGGTGACTCAAAAATTGTCTGCAGCTGGATTAATAAAACATCAACATGTCATGCATTCACATTGCGACATATATTGGATGAGGTGCATAGATACATCACATATTTTGACAATTTTTCTTGTCACCATATCTACAAGGAACGGAACACACTCGCTGACAACTTTCCAAAACAACAGTGATCAGGGCATGCAACATCTGGATGATCCAGGAGTAGCGGGGAGGAGGACAGTTCCAGTACTACCACCATCCATACATGGACCAGACAGATCAGGCTCAACAGGAGCCTAAAATCATTTGATAATTGACTTTTATTTCTGTTTATATTTACTATGCTTATACATAATCAGCACATGTTCTAAGGAGTACTCTCTGCGTACGGTAACAAATTTTGAAGTTTATTTAAACAAAACTTTATTTAAATATTGTCTCCCTACATGGAGCACATATTTTTGGTTCTTATATTTTGGATTGGCACACAGCCACTAAATTTTGCATATGCTCATAATATCTACAGCATTTAATTTTCCTATCTTAATGAAAATTACGATTTTTCCAAGGGGAAAAAAATTATGATGATGATGGTTAACATCCACTGAGACCAAACTTTGGTCTATCGAACCTAAAGAAATGAATTATTTAGTTTGATTTAAGATTGTATTCCTATGCTCAAAAAACTTGGAGAGAAGCCTCCCAAGCTCACTATAATTTTGACATTGTAAAAGGCTAGGAAGGTTAGTATTGCAACAAAGATTATGAAATTGAGATCTAATGTGGTTGTACATGGGGCACTCTAAGAGGAAGTGATTTCATCCTTGATGTTCATATTCTCATAGAGATGGCAGATCCTTTTCATCCATGGTGTTTTAGGAACTGCCCAATGACCCGTTTCACTATGGAGCTCATGAGAGTTTGTTCTAATCTTGGCTATATTAATTTTCTTCTTTGAGCTAGTTAAAACAAAGAGATACTTTTTATCTTCTAGGGTGGGGTTGATGACCTCCTTATAATATCTTAATTTTCTTTTAACTGCTAAATCTTTCTCGCACCACATTTTTTCTTTGAACTTAGAAGTAACAATATTTTTAATGTTATCAATGTTTTGCAATGCAACATTCTCTTCAATCTCCCAACGGTTTAACCAAGCCCTAGTGTCTTTATACCAACCTCATTTGAGCCTTAAGTAGTTTTGGCTAGAATTTAAAGCTAGCTTAGGAAGTCTATGGTCTCCTATGTTATTGAGTTTGTGCTTGTAAAACAGAAGCCTAGTCATAGCTAGGCTCTCGATAGGGGAAAGACCCACTTCTATAAGGAGAACAAGATGTGGTGTATTACTTTTAATTTTGTGGTTATACATTATAAAACACTTATGGATTTGCTCAATCTTTCTCCGGGATTCTCTAGAGATGTTGCAACACCAAACCTCACATCCATATAAGATAACACGAGTGACTAAAGTTTCAAAGAGGAACTTCTTTCTATCCCACATTACAAGGTTTACCATTTTACAGTTATTTTCAAGACCAAAATAAGCTTTCCACCCCCCATTAATCCTTTTCTCAATGTTATAGTTCCAATTGAGCTTGTGATGAATATCAATTCCTAGGTACTTGTAAGAAGACACTTCCTCCAAGTTACTATTGTCATACATAAAATTAGCATAAGTGTCCTTCTTGGATTTGATAATCATAACTTTTGTTTTGTCAGTGTTAATGGTCATACCCATGGTAGAGCAGAAATCCTTAAGGAGTCTAAGTTGCTTATCAAGATCAGATGGGCACATTTCGAGAAGAACAATATTGTCATCATAGAGAAGAAGGATGATGACTATCCTAGCTAAGATCATGCAAGCACAACCTGCTTCCTCTAAACAACCTTCTAGCTTGTCGATGTAAATGCCAAATAGGGTAGAGGAGAGGGGGCAACCTTGTTTAACATCGATATTACACTTAATATCTTTTGACCACCCCTCATTACTTTTTATTCTCGTATAACCTTATAGCGGCAGCTCTCAACTCGAAAGGAACCTTTAGCTCTTCTAATCTATTCCATAGGTTGTTTCTAGGAATTGTATCGAAAGCCTTTCTAAAGTCCACAAAGCAGCAAAAGAGATTGGATTTATCATTGCAACATTCCTCCACAATGATCCTAAGCATAACGAGGTGGTCCGTTGTTAGTGCTGCCTTCCAAAACCTGCTTGGCCTTTACCCCGCTTGCCTTTACTTTCAAGCCATATGTTCAACTTATTTTCCAAAATAATACCATATAATTTGGCTAAGAGAGGGTTGATCATAATTTTCCGATAATTAGAGGGGTTATTTGTATCTCCACTTTTAAAAATAGGGATAATGAGGCTCTGAGTCCATGATTTAGGGAACCCTTGCTTTACCACTTGATTGAAAAGGTTGTGGATGTGGGGGATGAGGACAAGACCTCCAATTTTTAAGATTTCTACATGGTAACCTTCAATGTCCTTCGCTTTCCAATTTGCCAGGAATTTAACCCCAAAATCAATGTCTTCTAATGAGAAAACTTTTTTCATTGTGAGCAGGGTTTCAAAGTTATCCATGACATTTGGAGATTCATAAAGCTTTTTAAGATAGGAATTCCAGTCTTGTAAAGCAATTTTATTATTATCTTTAGTTTTCCTAATTAGAATCGGCCTCCAAAATTTCTTAGGAGCTGCCTTAGAGAGGTGTAAGAGATTCTTTTGTCTTTTATGAATATACTTCCTTTTTTTTCTTTTAGTTAGGGCTTTGTATATTTTTATCTTGCCAATTTTAAGAGATTCATGAACAGCTTCCTTAATTGCTCTCCTCACATTTTTACAATCTTTATCATACCATGGGTTAGTTTTGATATTTCCTTTATTACTTGAAACTTCAATTGAAAACTTGTTAATATAATATGAGAGGGTTGTAGTAAAATTATGATAGAGGTCTTCTATGTTGTCTATACTAGATAAAGGAAGAAAATAGTTTTTAATTCATTTAGAAAGAATCGTTTTATTTCATCAAAGATTAAGTTCTTTTGGCTATAAGGATTATCTTCTATGGGGATCTCTATGCATGACAAAATTGAGAGTTATAAGTAAAGGCGTATGATTAGAGTCAGGCTCGTGGTCGTTTAAGATGTCAAAATTTATTATTTCGTTGTATAAAGGGAGATCGAAAATAACATAGTCTACCACGCTGCTACCAAGCCCATGGATGCAGGTCATCTGGCTAGAATTGGGCCACTTCTTTAAACCATTGCAAATTATGAAATCCTGAGCACTCTAGAGCTTGACTAGCTCTAACCCAAACAAATTATCCCCGAGGTCTTTAGAGCTCCTTTTGTACCAGCTAGTGAGAGTATGGTCTTTGTCTAGCCAAAGAGGATTAGGGTTGGAATGATTGCTTAGAAGAGTAGCTTCCATTAAAAGGATATTACCTTCATTCCTTAGGCTAGAAATATCATTCTCTAAACCATTGTAAGGACTATTTTTATCTAGATTCTTTTTCTTATAGAAGTTAGAATTGATGGGGGGGAAATAACAGATTGCTATGTAGGCCTTTTTATCGTTAATGTCAGTAATCTCTATCCAACTATATTGGTTGTAAGGGTTGTTTTTATAAATCCTAACATGGAGGGAGATGTTCTTCTTAATGTAAAAAGCTATACCCCCAATGCCTCTATGGGAGGATCGCTTGTTCTAGGTAGACCATAGTGCAAAACCATCTATGTTAGAGACCTTAGATTCTTCGTGCTCCCAAGTTTCAACAAGCAATATAATATCAACATTATTCGAGATCCAACTTAGCTTGGGGCCTTTGTTCCATGGAAAGCCCCGGCAATTCCAGGAAAGAATCTGGAGCATGTTGAATTGCTATTTATTACTATCTTTTTGGTTTCTATCTCAAATAATGACTTTTCTATTTCTTATTACTGCCCATTTTCCTTCCTTCCTAGCTTCTTTTACCTTTTGAACCTCCTTTCTTAATTCTGCTTGATCTTCTGGAATGATATCTTCATTTATAAATATTATCGTTCCTTTTAGACTTGAGGTTTTGCTCAGTATGTTGTACTTATGGTCAGTAGTGTTCACCTTTATTCAGATCAACCTTCCTTTATTCTCAGTTAATTTCCCCAATCTTGTTGTTTCCATGAGACACGTTGTTTCAATTTTTAATCTATTATGTAATTATGTCTGGGCTATGGCTAAAGTATCCTCATCTACCTCCTCTTTCAAAACGAAGATTATAAGGTTCAAGGCCCTTTTGTTACACTTATGGTCTAATTCTATCATTTTTTCATTTCATCTTTAATTGGTTTGATATCTAATTTACCTGCCACATTATTTAAGGTGAGGCGACTATTAACTTTTTCTTCTAGTTCTTTAATCATGGCCTTCATTTTAAGACTCTCTAAAGTATTAGTGTCTTCTTGCTAGGATGTTTGGTTCGTATCTTGGTTTTGTTTTTCTATAACCTGCAACCTAGTCTCCATTGCCTCCATTTTATTCTCCAATAATTCTATTTTGTTTTCTATTTGTTTTTGGATCTTGTCTTCAAGAGATGTGAATTTATTTTCCAACATGGCTTCTAACTCTATTTGTAGCTTGACTTCTCTCTCTTCTCTACGTTTCTCTAAAAACTATGTATACTCATAAAGGCTCTGTAGAGTAACTGTGCTAGGTCTACCTTTGGTAATCTTTGGTAGCTGTGGTGAATTATTCATACTTGAAAATATATGAGCAGATATATATTAGAAAAAGATAAGGAATGTGTGCACCTGATATCAGCAAACCGAACCTCAGACCACACGTGCCCCGAATTGGATCGAACCATAGCCTGCAGACTGGATTCAAATATTGTTATCGCATAACCATATATTATCAACTCATAGCAGAGCCATGTTCCAATATTATCACAGAGGTATTTAAGAATTCACCCTCGTCGCAGATTTGCAGAGATCAAAGGTTCTTCCTCGCCACAGATCAAACCACGTAAGAATTCACCCTTATCAATGGTCAAACAAAACCTCTGCGGCTAGCAAATGAATAATATACCGAGGCAATTTAATTTATTGGGTCAATCCTCTGCAGCTCTTTCCACAGTTGAGATCAAATACGAACAGCAGAGATGTGTTAGGTCTGTCCACGAAACCTCTGCGGCTAAATTTTTCAGTGTTCCAAACCCTACTCACTGACACGCAAAACCCTTGCAAGAATCTCGTCAATTTTGATTAGGCCCTTCGTCTTCTGAGGAAAGATACCACGCTTCTCATTCAATCATACAGAGGGTGCAATCTATTCTCAATTATGTCGGTTCAATGGTCAAACAAAACCTCTGTAGCTGGCAATAATACACCGAGGCAATTTAATTTATTGGGCTGATCCTCTGCCACTCTTTCCACATTTGAGATCAAATACGAACCACAGAGACGCATTAGATCTGTCCATGAAACTTCTGCGGCTAAATTTTTCAGTGGTCATATATGTGTGTGTGTGTGTGTGTGTGTG
>APFE030074981.1:60036-90344 GCA_000404065.3 Pinus taeda
GAGATTGGAGGACTTGTGGCCTATATATTGAGGCCTAGGTAGTCCATGATTTTCATCTTCTGATTGAAGATCATCAGGATCTTCTAATTACATTGAGAACTGGATAGCTTGAGAGCTAATTCTTTTTGTATGTTGAAGAGGATTTCCACTTGATTGATAATACAATGTTGGGGTTTTATATTGGTTCTTTCCCCAGTGATATATTGTGTGTTATGTGTGATTAATTTCTCTTGATCAGTTATGCATGGTTCTACTTGATGTTGCTCATGAATTCGAATATGCTTCTGCTTAATGTTTTGTAGAAGTAGAACAAGTATTATGCTTTAGGACGTTGCATATATCGGTTTTTTCTACAGGTGAAATTTCTATAAAAACTCCCCCTGACACACAACCATCCTACGGACCTGTACACACTTCCACTCCCCCTTTATTTTCTGAATAAGGAAAATCTGATAAGAACTTGGGAGAATCCCAAGCTTCTAGTGAAGATATTCAAATGCTTCACGAGGTAAAGGTTTAGTTAAGATATCAGCAATTTGTTCTTTTGTACCAACATATTCAAGCTTGATATTTTTTCAGCAACCTACTCTCTAACGAAATGATATTTAATCAAAATGTGTTTCGTTTTGAAATGCATCACAGGATTCTTGTAGATACTGATGGCATTGTGTTATCGCAAAATATGGGAATAGGCTCATCAAAATTGACTTGAAGATCTTGAAAAGTTTTCTTCATCCAGAGAACTTGAGTACAACCAATTGTTACTGCAATATATTCTACTTCTGCTATGGATAACAAGATTGAGGTTTGGTTTTTTCTCAACCATGATACGAGACAACCACCTAGATAGAATGTTGATCCACTAGTACTCTTACGATCATCAACACTTCCTGCCCAATCTGCATATGTAAAGGCTTGAATAATGAGATTGTTGCCCTTGGGATACCACAAGCCATATTCTATTGTGCCCTTTAGATATTGAAGAATTCTTGTGACAGCAATAATATGTGATTCTTTTGGTGCTGCTTTGAATCTTGCTACTTGTCCAACTGCTTGCATAACATCTCGCCGAGAGGCTATTACATATAGAAGACTACCAATCATAGATTTGTACAGCCTCTTATCCACATCCTTAGATGCGTTGTCTATGCTCAATTTGCAACCTGTTACCATCGGAGTAAGGATGGGTTTGCAATCTTCCATTTTGAATTTTTTGAGTATTTCCTTGATGTACTTGGCTTGACATATAAATATTCCTTTCTCTTGCTGAGATATTTGAAGCTTTAAGAAGTATGTCAACTCACCAAGTAAAGACATCTCGAACTCACTTTTCATTTTTGTAGCAAAGTTCTTAGTTAGTCGATCATCATTGCTACCAAAGATTATATCATCCACATATACCTCAACGATTTTGTTAAATTATCTTTATCTATTTGTAAGTAAATATTGTTATCAGCAATACCTTTCTTGAACCCTTGTTGACATAAATATCTGTCAAGACGAGCATACCATGCTCTAGGAGCCTGCTTGAGACCATACAAAGCCTTCTTTAACCTGCAAACATAGTCTTCTTTTTCTGATAGTAGAAAACCTTCAGGTTGTTTGATGTAAACTTCTTCTTCTAATTCTCCATTCAAAAATGTTGACTTAACATCCATTTTGTAGACTTTTATTTTTCTTGAACATGCATAGGCCAGAAACATCCGGATGGCTTCCATTCTAGCAATTGGTGCAAATGTTTCGTCTAAATCAATTCCTTCCACTTGTGCATATCCTTTACAGACTAATCTTGTCTTGTTCTGGTAACCTGTAATCCTTCAACTGTTTTGCTCCCCCTAAACCTTTAATGAAACTACCATCTTGTTCAAACTACCTTCCTGTCAATTGTAGACTTGTGCCATATACTGTTGCATTGACTTCTCTTGTACAAACATTAAGGAGTCAACAAGCCAGATTATTCAAAATAGTGAGTCACCTAATGGGCCATCTTGACTTGAGTCATTATCTGAAGAAACTACTAATTCCTCATGACCTTTTGCTTTTACAAATCCTGAAAAAAAAAACTGTTGAAACCTTGTTATCTACTTTGTCTTCCTGTACCTGTTTCCTTTTCTATACCTTCTTATTCCTACAATATCGAGCCATGTGCCCATAGTTTTTTTTTTTGTAGGCAAAGGTGTTACGCTTTTCTTTCTATTTCTTCAAATCAAAATTGTACATCAAAATTGGTGGAGCCATCCACACGCCCACTTGGGGAAACCGAGTGGGGAATCCACCTGAAGTTTTTAACCGCCGACATAAAATAAAAGGACCAAAGTCTGTTTATCCATGCTAAATATACTAAACAATCTTTCAAAGTTCTGATTCTACTGATATGCATATGACTGTTATCTATCTCTAAACTTTGAGCCTTGCCTACCCTATCTATATTATGCAAATTCATCAAAAAGGAAAACATAACTAATATTACTCAGCTGCTACCCCTGGACTCTGAGAAATCTCCTTGTTGCCCTACTGTTGTCCCTCTTTTAGCATCCACTGGATCTCATCCAGCTTTTTCTCCTGCATCTCCAAGGTGATCTGAATAATGCGAAGCTCCCTCCTCAAATTTGGGACTCCTTGCGCCAATTCTGCCATCTCAGTAGCTGCCTACTCCAAGGCCTTAGCCAATAACCTTTTCATTACCCAATAGATATGTAGAGACTGTTTAAACAGGGACATTCCGGCCTCTAGTATTGCCAGGATCATGGATAAGAAATTCCCAGTCTTCCGTCTCAGAGTCTGACTGGGCTTGGATGGCTTCATCTTCCATGTTTTGAATAATTCTCCTAATTCTGGGGCAGGTGTTCTGAGAATAGGCCCTCAGCTTGTTGGATTTTCTTCTCTGTTGTCTGTCTAGCCCTTCTGCCTGGACTCCTGCTCTGTTCACGTCTTCCTCCCCTTACTCCTCGGGCTCTGTTCGCCCCGCTGCCTCTCCAATTACTAGGTTCCGGCTCGCTTTCCACTTGCCTATTCCTCGGTTGTCACCCTCTGTGCATTACCCTTATTCCTTGCCGACTCTGTTGATTGTCGCTGATAGTCTGTTGTTCCCATTCATCTGTGGTTCTACTCTGCATCCTGTCTTCATCCTCCTCAGAGTCGTCAAGAATCTCGTATATCTCTTCCACTTTCTCCTCTTTCATCACCTCTTTGCCTTTCCTGTCTTTCTCTCTGCCACGCTCCGCTTCCATTTCTTCAGCAAGCCTAGCTCTCTTCCTGGTCTCCATAGTATAGCTCGCCGGGGATTGGTTTTGCTTCGTTCTGGAGTTTCTCGTCGCCCCTGCTCTTCCTATCGCTCTGTGGGTTTCAATAGCTTTCTTCCGATGCCGAGTCGAGCCATGTGCCCATAGTTATGACACTTGAAGCATTCAATTTTGTCCATAGGTGATTCCATATGATATCTACAACCATGAGCGTTATGGCCATAGTTATGGCATTTGAAACATTCAATATTTGGCCCATCTAGCACGTATTCTCTTCTGACAAAATCATCACGGAACCTGTCTCGTGATCCTGCAAACTTGCTTCTAGGGTGTTGTAGATAATGATTGTACATGTCAAAAACTTCACAATCCCTAGCCATATGTCCATAGTTAGCACATAAAAAAAATAACCATTAAATAAATGAACATACTTGGAAGATTTTCATTCTTCTTTGGAGGCAGTGTTGTAGTTTCTTGTCGTCCTTTGTTCTTTATTACTTTTGTCTTATTCTTTGGAGTTGCAACATTCTTCTTTGGCTTTTCACTTTGATCAACCTCCTTCTTAGAATTATCCTGTGAAGCTGTGGAGCTTGTACCTTCATCAACTAGGGCTTTACCATCTTTAATTGCCTTCATTTTTTCTTCTTCATCTGTCTTATCTTGTAACTATTCTTTTTGCAATCCCTCAAGTTTGTTGATCTCATCACGAGTTGCATCAAGTTCTTCTTACTTTTGAGAAAGATCTTCTTGAAACCATCTTTTTAAGATCTTCCTTCTTTTTGCTGCCTCCTCAACCTGTAGCTTGAGAAGAGTGGTCTTCTCTACTTCTCTGTTGAGAACCTGTATCTGTTCCTTTTGCTTCTCATTTTCAATCCTGAGTCTGCTTAATTCTATTGAAGATGTTTCTAATTCCTTTTTCTTTTGGTCAACGACGGATATGTATCTTTGATCAGATTCCTTCCTTTCAATTTCTGCTTCGTGCATCTGTTGTGTGATCCTACTAATCTCTGAAATGTTGTGTTGAGTTCTTGTTGCTTCTGTTGGACTTCTCCCTTGAGGTCTCATGTCGTTGTATTATTGATTTCTTCCAACTTCTTTTGAAGTGACTCTTCAATACATTTGTGTTCTTCAACTTCAATTTTGAGACCTTGAACTTGTCCTTCAAGAGTATTGGAACGGATCTTCTCAACCTTGAGCTCTTTTATAAGCTTGATTGCCTCCTTAGAAAATTCTTCTATGGTCAACCCTTCTTCATCATACTCAGAAGGATCCAAATTTTCAATAACATCTTGACCTGCTTTCTTTCTTGAATAGAGATTATGAAGTTTTTCCCAAAGACTTCTAGTTGTTGAACATTGACCAACTTTTGTTTTCACATAATTTGGTAAAACATTCAAAATTACATTCATGGCCATTGAATTGTACCTTATAGCTTCATCAGTAGATGTGTCTCTAGAAACAATTGATTCCCATACTCCATGTGCCTACAAAGATTCTTCCATCCTGGATTCCCATATCTAGTAATTATCTGCATTAAAATCAGGGGTTAGTACACAATACTCACTTTCTTGAGATTTTGTTGTACTTGTACCTTCCTTTGAAATCCTTGTAACCCGCTTCTTTGACTTTTCCATCACTATGCTCAGAAAACTAACATCCAATGGTTAAGTTGTTACTGAAGGAACCAAGATCTGATACCAATTATTGGAAAATATTGAGGGGGAGTGAATCAGTATTCCTTAGCAATTAGCACTATTAAATCTTTTCAAAGCATTAGTTAATTTTCAATTATCATTAATGTTTATGCAGTAACAACAGTGAATAAAAGAACACAGGAGGCACAAAAATTTTAAGTGGAAAACCCCCTCCATGTCAAAAACCACCAAACAATTTTCTAATAATTCTTTAATCTTCAACTCCAAATGAAGAGAAAGCTCCAACTTCCTAGAATATAGAAAATCATTCTTCTCCAACTCCCACTGGGTTGATGCTCCAACGCTTGAGATTCTTCAGTAGTCAACTGAATGGATGCCCCAACACCCAATGAGCCACAACTCACCCTAGGACCACCCTGAATTTTTCACAGGCTTGAACCTGTTGGTGACTTCATGCACCAGCCTAACACCACCCTACCACCCTATAGAAGAATAAAATAAGAATGAACTCTCGTACCAGGGAAAATGGTCCACTTTACAATGATATAAAATGATGTAGAATAAGACAACACACTAGACGATAACCCCAACTATGACACAACCACCTAATGATGATCCTAGACCTCCCGACGATGCCTCTTCAACTCTTGGTAGATAGACACTTGTACAACTTTTACAATGATACTTTTACAATGACTCTATATAATGATACTTTTACAATGATTGTATGCAGTGCTTCCCACTTGAAGACTTCATGTGGTGAACTTCTTGTTGTTGTTCTGCACCTTGATTCTTGCTCTTGTCATGCTACCTTTCTCACTCTCCAGAACATTAGATTATGCATTGATTCTTCTCTTGATGAATATATAATACCTGCAAAAAGTCCTCAAAGAAATACCCATGACATGATAATAGCAAAACTTACCTAATCTTGTAGAACATATGTTAGTGCTAAACAAAAACAACAAATTAGAATACAAAGAAACTAATGCAATTAAGATATGAAGATGCATATACAGAAGATACTTACCTGTAGCTTACCTCTGCTGCATCATTTTGTTGCACCTTGCTCTTTGCTTCACTAGAAAGTCTGGTCCTTTGCACCCCTTGACAACACTTGATCTAGTTTTTCTTGCCTTCTAGGAGCACGGTATTTAATATAATTTATCTCTGCAATTTAAGATCCCCAACATGTGATCTTCATTCCTGTAGAAGCACTCTAAGTCTTCTTTCCAATGCCACAGGTTTGGCCTGATTTGGACTCTTTAAGACAAAGTTATGCCCAATCTCTCACAATGACCTAATTATGGACTAGTTCAGTAGAGCAAACTTGTATGACATGTCACGTGTCACTGTTTCCTCCTTTGGTTCTGAAATTGATATACAGAAAACTACAATCCATGCACTATCCACCACATTTTATAGAATTCCAATCCTCTTCTCAGAGATAGAGTTATGATGATTTTCCAAAGGCCACTTCTTTGAGATGAAATTCGGCAGCCTGCAAAAACCCTATCTTCCACAGATCATATCTCCGAACATATAGTGAACCAAGATCTAAATTTCGGTCACCACATTCATCAGTATTTCTAATCAAATGGGTTTTCATTTTAGAATCTAAGGCTTTGCAGAAATTAAGTTATAGCGAAAATTCCACGATCGCTACATTTGGAGGATATATGAGATTTCTTTTTATAGAGTTGAGAGGGGCTTCTATAGAGAATGTTGGAGGGATTTTAGGAGCTTAAAAAATTATTAATTATTCACTATTCAATGACAAAAACCAATTAGCTGTGCCATGCCACAACCCCATAGGGTTTTAGCCCACTAACTAGGGTTACTAAATTCAAACATGAATATCTCTCAAACCGTGAAGAACTACTTGGCATGCCATATCTCAACGGAAACATCTCGATGAGTAGAATCTATCTAGAATATACTTGACTCGAAATAGAGTAAGTTGTCAAGTAAAAATCCCCTTGCAAGATCAGGGTATCCCCTAGTGTTGCTTGGGTTGACATCAATGACAACCTCAGATCATCTTTAGATCAACAATCACTCACCTTCTAAGTTCCTTGACATCCCCTATCTCAGGCGATCCATCCCTTGGCAAGGCTTCCTCACATCAGAAAGTAAAAAAACCAAGGCATATAACTGCCTCAAACCATCATACTGGTCATAGCATACTCATGGAAATCAATGGAAAATATTGGGTACCAGTGTCCCACAATGGCCCTACTCCTGAAGTGCTTTACCAACATACTTCTGCATGTTCCTATTCCTTTTGTTGTTGCTGCTAATTCTTGTAGTCAATTTCAACCACCCAATCGAGCATTTTTGTGCTTTCTTTACCAAGCACATAAATTCCATTAGATTTAAAATAAATTGAAATAACTTCAAATCATACCTCATTAGTGGCCTGTCAACAAGGTACACTTGCAATCTTGTTTACTTCCCATCGCAACAATTCAAACTAGCATCTTTGACCAAATCATCATGTATAAATATATCACATCATGTTAGCTCAAAACACAACCCTCATAGATCAAAATCATGAATCACATGTAACCATCATAAACAAGAATCATAATTCACACGCATAATAAAACTGAAATAAAATATTGATATTTATCCTTTAATCAATCCTTAGCTTCTACCTTTGTCTTTATTTGGTATGCACTCTGGATTGGTTTCCACACCCAACAAACATCGAGTGCCTTCTCCTCAACCATGTGCATAAACACATAGTGTGCATCACACATACAACCTTTACACGACATACAACACCATGCAATACATGCACCTATACCTAACATACAACACATACACCTACACCCAGTGTACAACATAATACAATACGTACATCTACACCCAATGTACAACACAATACATATATGTACATCGAGTACAACATGCACATACATAATACCACATGTCATGATACCATGACTACACCATGCACATACATAATACCACATGTACGCAACACAACATGTACAACATGCACATAATACCACATGTACAACATGTACATAGTACCACCTATACACAACATCACATGTACTTAGCACCACCTGTACAATGTATACACAACACAACATGCACACTGTACCACCTGTACAATGTGTACACAATGCTAGACGTACACAACACCACATGTACATATTACCATATGCATGACATGTACACAACACCACCTACACACAACACCATATGTACAACATGTACACAACACCACCTACACACAACACCATATGTACAACATGTACACAACACCACATGCTCACAACACCACTTGTACAATCATGCACACAACACCATATGTACATAGCACCACATGTACAACATCCACGCAACACCACATGTACACAACACTGCATATCCAACATGTGCACAACACCATATGCACATAATGTCGCATATCCAACATGTACATAGCACCATCTATGCCCAACACTACATATGAAATATTCACTCAACACTATCTATACCACCCTATACATAACATTGCATAACAACATGTACACACACTATATCTACACAACATCACAGATGCAACATGTAAAACATATACAATATATGCACAATAAGAGTACCACACATAAAAACCACATTGTCTCTACCAAGCAACATTGTTTCCAGTGTCTCTTTTCCATCCATGCTTATCCTAGCATGTCGCACATCACACTATTTTCATTTCCCTGAAGTATCTTTTAGCATTAGCATGTCCATCACATAAACACAGACATAGTATAATCACATAATATCGATTCATATCCACATGATACTGACCTCGTAGATATGCCAAGTTACTCTTCCCACTTGATTCCTCATGAACCAGGAATCTCTTCATGCCATTCACCTATATACGCAATCATTCCTCCACAAGAACGATTCATGATGACCGTATCATATAGTGACATACATACATAACATTAGCACAAAACAGTCATGATCTCATCAGAAAACAACATACCTACATACATACATGTATACATATATATACATCAACACGATCATGACCACAACATAATTACCAAATATCATAAGGTCAAGGTTAAGAAAACTTCCTTTATCCATGCAACGCATGTACAACATCAAGAACAATGATTCCCAACATAGATAAGGCATATTATACCTCAAATCTATTTACTTTAACCTTCCTAATTACTTTTCTCATGATTGTCCTCCCATCATCCATTTACACTAATGGACCCAACCAATCCAACTAGTTGCTATACACTTGCCTTATGTTTCCCTTATACATGCACTGAGCTTCATCTAGGCCTTACATCATCTATTGGGTTTCATTCAGCTCTCCCTGGGCTCCATTAACTTTCCTCTTTCCCAATCAATTCCCCAAACCCCAAACATTAAAGGCAAGGCAAGAAACAAACAAGAATAAAACCATGACAAACCAACAATATTATGACACCACAACCAAAGTGGCATGTCCATGCACAAGAAGCAAAAAAAACCACAATCAAGCACAACAATTCACCAAAAGATCAAAAGCACAAGACTAACAACAGACACCATGACTCAATCCCCATGGTTCCCAGTGCTTCCAAGGGAAAGATCAACCTGATCCTTCTTCAAGATTCCATGGAAATGTATTTTCCATGCAATCCCTTGCATCATACTACCATCAACACATAATTGTCAGTGCTTAAATAAAGATAACAATACATTGGTTACCTTACCTTGTTGTGCCAAGCACATTGCTTGCAACTGAACACATCCACGCCATCTCTCAAGGGACTCCAATTCCCTTGATAGATCCACCTGTAACTAGAGATTAGCTAATATACCTGTCAAATACAAGTTCATGAATCTAGCACATATCCACATAATGGCATACGAGCTTAAGGTTAAGAAGACTTCTTTTATGCAAAGAACTCATTCGTTTGGAATTAGGGTTTCCAAACATAGCCAAAAGAATTCTTGCCCAATTCCTTTCTTTGACCTTTTCCTTGCTACAATTGAGTGTTACTATGCACTATCACATCACCCAACTATTAGTTATATAAACACATCAACTATTACCTTGTCATGCTAATACCTAGCATGTTTCATGCACCATTTACACATGTTCCAAATATCAAGACAATCATATCTATCAATTTGAAATCAACCTTTACCAAGGCTAGCAATCATGCCATAATTCATAGTCAACTCATAGTCATTAGACATAATACTATTAATGTCAATTATTACACTCAAGTACATGTTAGTTACCTCAACACCTATGTGTTAGTACAATCATCTTAAAACAAGATCATTCATTCAGGCAAACTTACAGACACATACTAATATCATGCAGGTAATCAAAGATTCAAACAACAGATAGGTGGCATAATAGACACCAACACTCAAACACCAATTAAATGACATAATCAAACATTCAAGCACAAAGTAGATGACATAAGCAAGATCATACCTTAATGTATCTCAGGGGAGGCTATCTTGTTTGCACAATCAATCCAGATTAGCATGATATAACTTCACGATATATCAACTCAAAAATAAATAAGGTCGTGATATCCATAATAGTCACTAGCTAACATGTTCACATCATAAACTCATAAACATTTGTCATTTATGCATAACAATCACATATGTATGATTAGTCTAGATTAGTACAACACAATGTCACAAATAAGTCGACTCATACTTGAATGTCGTAACCCTAACCATCTTCATAGGCCAACCTAATTTAGCACGATACATATAACATCAAGATCTTAATGTAATAGCCTTAATCATCAAGTTACTAGCATATAACACCAACAAGTATATATCATGCCCATCAACAACATATAACCTAATCATCAATCTAACTATCATATAACAACAACAAGTTAACCTATAACATACTCATCAACAATATATAACATAATCTTCAAGTTATCTAACATAAAACAACAAGAACAATGCATATAACAACAGTTTACTACCACTCATGACTATAAGACACATGTGCATATGACTTCACTAATTAACTAGCATCTATCATGTATGTAACCATAACATCAATATATGTGTACATAAACCTAATGAATATAACCTTAATGCATATATCAATCCATTAACTAACATACTTGCATGCCCAACATCCAAACATGTATGACGACATGCTCTTGTCTCAAGGTCCAATGTTGTAACTTCACTTTAATGATTTGCATGTCCTACTCTATCTTAGCCAACACATCAGCATCATAACAACCAACAACATCATGATGACCTAATTGCATACAATGACCTCACAATGCATGTCCGACCTACCATACATGCATAACAAATGCATATACAATCACACACTCATGACAACACATCCCACAGCAACGCCCTCAACCTTCATATGGTGAAATCACTACAACCATGATCAACACAATATAAACACAATACACACATGGACTATTAGCATAAGAAACACATATGCAACCAACATGAATGCATGACCAACACACCGCCCATCCAATCCAAGGGGTGAACCATGCTCTGATACCACTATGTGGTATTAGATATGACCCAAAGAGAGTGCAACCCGCGCCGATACCACTCTGTGGTATTAGATATGACACAAAGAGAGTGCAACCCGCTTAGATTCCACTCTGTAATGCCCTCCTCCCATATCTACCCAAGTAATTGGCCAACCAAGGTAAACATGTGACGAGAGGCTACTATGATATGATTCAACTTCATAGGTGTCCTTAAAGAAGTGGAATCAATGGAAACACAACAAACATACCTTCCACATCAACAACAATACTCCCATGAGCCATCCCAACCACACAAGTATCATGCCCCTGGGTCCCAGTAAGTTTTTAAGCTAATAAACCTCTAGACACTCCCATGCTATGGGCATGCCAGCGTTTAGAGAACTCTGGGTGCTCCCACAAGCCTGCATGCTTGTGTTCAGGGACTATTTCCAACAGACCTATGCTAGAGTCTGCGATATTTATGGTACCTTTCAAGCCCAGAATTTCGGCCACTGCCTAGAACTTGTTATAACTTTCGGAGTCCATTTAACACATGATGACAAGACTAATAAACCAAAAAATAACTCCATGACTAAGCCTGACCATCCCCAACCAGGACTAACATTCTGTCAAACACTTGGCATCAATACAATCTATAGGTCTAGGATACAAGATAGATCATGAATGACTTAAAACTCTTATGAGACATGACAAGAAGGATCACCACCTTCTCCCTTGAACTGTTATGACATCAATTAGGTCTTGCATCCATTATCCTTTCAGTTACATGTAAATACATGAAATAACCATGACAATAACGAGTCATATAACCATGCTTATAACCAACATTAAACCATGAAAATAACAATGAGATATCAACCATTGAATCCACATATAAATGAGTGCAAAAGCAAGAGAACTTAGCTTTACTAAGCATAGGCAAATCCAACCAAGTTTGGAACTCCCTTGTACCACCCAACCGTAGACATGGCTTAACCAAATCTTTCATTCAACCAGTCATCCCTGTGCCATATTCCAAGCATGAATGTGGGATCTCATGGCTAAACCAATCTAAAGCAAACAAGGGAATCCAGAGGTTAAACTACCTCCACCCTCATGAAACAGTGATCACACCAAAATTGATGCTTCGATCACAAAACCAAATCGAACTTGGAATGCCATTAGGAATCCATCATTATCCTTGAGGAATTTTCTGTCTCCTTGTCTCTCAGACTTTACTGCAATCCATTCCTGGATCACTAGGCCCTAAACTGAGACACCTACCTTAGGCTTTACCATGTATCCTGCCAAAACTGGTCAAGGGATTTCTAGACCTCTGGGAATGAACCTTGATACCACCTTCACCTCGTATTCCGAAATCCATCCGACAATTCTAAAGCTCAAAACCAAGATCAACATCCCAACTAATCCAAGTGGATATTGGTGGCCACCCACCTATTCCACCTAGACCCCCCCAGTTAGTTTCATTTGTTTCCTTGTTCATTTCAGCATTTACTATTTTTAGCATTTTTTCGGGTCTTGAACTTCGGGAGCAGTTTTGACCCCCTAAATGACATTTTTTTCGAGTTTGCAGCAAGTCTATATTTGTATGCCTACAGCGAAACCTTTAGTACTCGGAGAGATATTTCCAACAAGGTATCGTACACACCAAATAAAGGTAATATGACCAACTTACGACCCCAGGAAGTTGGCTGCCCAACTAACCCCAACAGGGTCCATAAACTCTTGGTGTTACATCTCTTTGGGTTAGGGTTTTGGTTGTTTATGGTTTTCTCATTTTTTCCAATCATAAATAGGTCCTTGAGCCTCATTGTAACACAGTCTAGAGGCATGTAGTTGCCACATCTTTTCTTAGAGATAAGCTATCATCGCCCGAGCTATCTGATTTTCATTTTGTTTGTAAGCATAGTTAAGTATTTTTATATTAATGAAATGAAGTGTTTTTTTTTGCTGCATCTCTGTGCTATGATTATATATGTAAGTTGTTGTGTTTTTATTTAAGTTCAGATCACCAACACACCATGGCATCCGGAAAAAGGCAAGGCTAGGTTGAAAACCATTGCCATAACCCGACAAAACCATGCCACCGACAACAAGAGAACCATACACCAACATGTGAAGCCATGCATGTAAAAACCAACTACGAAATCACACATACAATATATTACCTGCAAGTATTCCTGCTAAAGTTGCTTGATCCTTCTCTTCGTTGCTTGATCTTTGCTTTCATTTGCTTTCCTTGTCCATCCTTTGCTAGCTTTTCCTTCCTTACTCCAAAACTAGAGTGTTCGAAGAAAACTCTAAGTGTCCAAGACTGAGTGAGAGAGAGAGAGAATAATGAGAGAGCGCCAAAACTGAACTGGCAAAAGCTTACACTAACCAAGCCTTCCCATTGATCCTCAGAAGCCTTTTTATCAATGAGGCCTCTATTTTCTTCAATTTCCATTATTTTCCTTCATTTTCCTCCTCACATGCAACCTGTGACCTTTCACCTCCCTATTCTCCTATTTTCCTCTATTTTCATAAATAAATGTGTCAACAATGCCTTTTTTCCTTTTTAATGCCTTTACCTTTACCTTTGCCAATTTCCTTAGCAATAATAAATCGAATGAACACCCACACCAAGATGTCCTGCCCAATATTTAGCTTGGAATACGTGTCCCTTAACCGTGGTCTTATTTTGCCTTTATTAACTTTTATTACATTGGAATTTTCAGTAGGGCTGTTAAAAGCCTAAACATGGGTTTTTGGGCCTTCTGAATGCATTGGAAGCATTATTTGACGAGTTGGAGTTTGTAAACATATGTAATTGAGCATTTGAGCATCTTAATAAAGAGGTCACATTGGAAACAAACCCGGAGACGTAGCCCAGGAGGGGTTAACTCCGTTATCAACTTGTCTTCTTTTTCTTGCTTTTATTTTCAACCTCCATTCTTTTCTTTTGCTTCAAATTTTTATTAAGTTTATGTGTTTTCACAATTTCAAATAGTTGCATAAGAATACATAAACTAACTTGCAATTTGTTCAGTAATAACTTCATTTCATTTTTGGATCAACACCATAATCAAGACTGTAGACTAGTTAATACTCTCTCACTCTTACCACATGTCTAAAGGCACAAAGCATTTTATACAATGCTCGTTGGTCCAAAAAACTTTATGAACCCTAAATAACACTTAATACAAATTACATGGGAAAATGTTTTGTAACCTGACCCTGGTGCTACCTTCGAGTCCTTGATAGATCGTTTGTTGATGGAAATATTCCCATCCCTCAGTCTCTTAACCTTGGCCTGTCAATCTTGGTATTGGCATGCTTGCACACCTCTAAGGTGAGACATGAAACTTCACATCTTCTAACAAAGAAGTTTCAATCTCTTGGTCTCAACCCTTTTCAATGTTTGCCACTATTAGGATTCTAGGGACAAGATGATGTCATCCTTGTGTCATTTGACTGTCATGTGTAATTCCGTGAGTGGCCCACGTGTCATCCTTATTTGGCCCATTTGGCCACTTGAAAATGTTGGATCTTCCTGCCTCGTGTCACCTATGCCACATTACATGATGATGCTATCATGACATATGGCTGATGTCAAGATGCCACCTCATCATTGTCAACCAATCACCATATGCCATGTGTCCTCTTCTTGTCATGTCACCTCACTTGCCACTTGGTGCCTTGTAACCACCACTTCATGGTTGAATACCCCATCAAGCTCTGAAAGGGTGTTAACTCACAGACATGTTCAATGCTTGATGTAATCTTGGACTGTCCAACGCGATTAGCGTGTGTTTTCAGTTGATATCGGGTACTAGTAGCTTGATTAACCTCTACACGTTTAAATAATCGATATCCATTGATTGGTTTGGTTGCCTCCTTATCTACAACTTTTATTAATTGCAGACTCTATGTCTCACTTAGCCCTCCTATAATACTTAACACATTCTCTTCCTAGAGCTCTGGGGCAAAATGCCATTCTTTACACCAACCGATGGGAAATATTCCCATCTCCCAGGTCTGTTAACTGTGATACCATTGGAAAGGTCTTTTCAAGGCCTACCCATCTATGTACTTTGTAGGAGCATATGAGCTTAATATTTTGTAGGTAAAATTTCTCTAAAGATATGATCCATAAACCACCTTTGACATTAATGAAAACCCTCTCTAACACACTATTGCCACTCAACCATAGGTGACCTATTGTCGCCTCTCTTGAGCCAAGCATAGAGATGAACAATCGACTACCCAATGTGCATCCATACCTATTGTTCGTCCAAGCCCTCATGTGATTGTCACCAAGGGTCTTGTTCCTACATCGAAGGAAACCTCACATCCCTAGTCACCCTACCACCATTGTTGAATTGCTTGTCTCGACAAACACAATAACCACATTGCTAAATCTTGATGTCTCTGGCGAAGCTCATTATGTGACCCTCATTGATTTCATGTCTTGTACTACTCAATAAGATGTGCCCCTTGGTCCTCTTAGCATGCTCGCTTGTGCTCTAGTACATTGTCCTCACCTCCTTATGCTACATTGTTAATTAATCACGAAGGCTACCAAGAAGCAAACTTGCCATGCAACTTTCCAAGAATTCCCATAAGCACCCTCTAAGTTACCATTGTTAATGGTTCTCTAAGTCATGAGCTTTACATTCTCCCCCACTTAAAGTCATTAACATCCTCATCAACATGGCTCCACTAGTTAACCTAATGAAAATAGTGTTGGTGGTGAAAGGAGATGTTCACAATATCAATAGCCACTATGATACCATTTATAATGCCCCAACCTACAATAATAATCATATACATATAATTTCATTAAAAAAATTATTGATAAAATAAAATTTGTATATTCCAATTAAAAAATCTACATGAGTAGTGAGTAGTGGAACCATGATGTAAGGTGAAAAACCCACTTATAAGCAATGTCGTGAATCCTTGCTCCAGTATGATCCTATTGACCACAACCAATGTGTGGGGTACAACTCTCAACCCAACCATAAGCTCAATGAAAACAAATCCTTCTACAATTGGACAACCCCAAGCTCTCAATCAACTATAAATTACCATATCTTCTTAGACTTCTCCTTAATTGCCCCAAGCAAAAGAGATGGCATTTTCTCCTTCTTCTCATTTCTTATATAAAATCCATCCTTATAAAGAACATGATTCCTAGGATACACTTGTCATTTGTAATTCTTTCTTTATCTTGACTTTTTCCTTTACTATATCTTATTTTTAGTGTTTTCCCCTTTCATTAGACAAACAATTTTTATTTATTAATTATTATTATATTACTTATTTAGTAATGTGGAGCATTACATTTATTTGGAAATTACTTACATATTGTAATGTATATTCTTCTAAGATTTTCAACTGCATTATACACTATCCTTCCTATGTTTTTTCACGCATGTAATCCCAATCCTCCAATTCAAAAGTAAGTTATAAGCTCAAAGTTCAAGTGATTCCATGAGGCTTCCAAAGTCTAATATCCTAATATTTTTTCCTCCCACCCAATATTTAACAAAATGGTTAAAATTTGATGTAAACATTGAATATATACAAATAGAAAGAGTGTTTCCTACGTAAAGGATGGTTAGCAGTCACTATCCTTACTATATTTTTCACACATGTAATCCTAACCTCCCAATCCTTAAATAAGTTAGAAACTCAAAGTTCAAGTGATCCCATAAGGCTTCCAAACCCTAATATTCGAACATATTTTCCTCCCACCCAATATTTAACAAAATAGTTATGATTTGATATTGAAACATTTAATATATAGAGAGATAAAGCGTGTTACTTAAAGGAAACTAATAAAATATGGTATGCTTAAGAGTTCCCTCAAAGAGAAAAAATAAAAAGTGGGGTGTGTGTGAGAGAGAGAGAGAGAAAGAACCCAGGGACGATATCTCATGTTGCATGTTCAAATCGATTTAAGTCCCTCAAGTTTATTGACCACTATAGTGGCTAGTGGTAGAAATACCTTCCATACATATATTTGAGGGAAGAGAAGGAGATTCAAAAGGTTTTTGGCTTTATATATATATATATATATATTATAATATAATTATATATATATATATATATATAAGGGGTTTCTAACAAAAATTAGGCAATTAGTTAGATTTTGACCTTTACATATCATTATGTGTGTGTGTGTGCACACACATCCTAAGATACTTGTGGATGGAAAATGAGGAAAAATAGGTGGGGAGTTAGGATTTATGGGTAATTTCTTAAAGGGAAGGGATAGGTGCTTGTGATCATTCAACTCAATTAAAGGATTCTTTTTTGGTGGAATGGATTGTAGATGGTGAGGAGGAGTTAGATCATAGAGCTTTGATTGTGTACTTTAGTGACCTATAAAAACCTATTTTGAAGATGGTCCATTGGATTGAATATGCACAGGCTATGATTATGAAAGGAAAGATAATCTCTCCTCTACATCGAGGTTTTTGTTTTTTTGTTTTTTCCTTCTATGTTTGAGAATTCCAAAGACAAATAAGTCATGTTAAAGGGAGAAACATGGTTTTTCATTAACTTGGTGCTAGTGTTGCAATTTTGGTATGGCTCCTTCAATTTTAGTGTGGCACAAAGGGATGGATCTTCATTTGGGTTCCCATGTTTGGTCTTCTATTGGTACACTACTACAATGGGAAGGTTGCACAAACTATCAAGAACATATTGGAATATTTCTCATATCCATCATCATAAACCTCGGCAAGGGGAGTAGGACAAGAAGGTTTATATGTCTACAAACAATGCACTCCATTGTCAACTCATCTACACATTGGGGGCTAAACAAAAAACTATATTACTAGAAGCCACTAAAGGCAATTATATCTAGGGTATCAAGGTTTACTTGATATCAAACCCTAAGCAAACTCTATTAAATATGGGTGTGGATGTTGATGTAATCTATTAAGTGGCAAAGGAAACAAATAAATTTCCTAAAGAGGATTAGTAGGATGACATTTTGAGATTCAACACAGACTCACCAAATATAGATTTCTTAGGCAAGCTTTTACAACTTATGGTAAACATCAAGTCTTTTCCTACCTTAAAACAAAAGAGATGTAATGAAATGTTCCTGGAGCTTTTGAACAACTTATGACAAACATGAATTCTTTTCTTATCTTATATTGAAAGATGTATGATGAAATGTTCCTAAAGATTTCCAACACAAATACTCAACCAATTTCACAAGTGGATACTACACTCTTTTTTATCTCTAAATACTTTGTTCACATCATTGTGATATGTTCTTCAAAGATTTTGTTACCTTAGCTTGATGAGAGGAAGGCACCACTAGTCAAGAGCTAGATAGGATCATAGGTATGTCACCCAATAATGAACCAATCAAATTTGCATGCAAGTTATTGAGATTACTCCCTACCTAGCTCTAGGACATATAGTGCAAGGTGGTGGGAGGCAATAGTAACTTGTGCAATTGGTGTATTTTAGTGGCTCATATTGGTCAATGATGTTTTATCGTTTAAATTGTTAATGTAGAATGAAATATATGTGGGATCCTTATGTGGGTACTTTTGATCTGAATGGAAAATGGCATCAACCCATGGTACTCATCCACCTATATTATTCATCGACCCATGGAATTTACCCATGGTATTGTAAATGGCATCCGCCCGTGTTATTGTAAAATCCACCCATGGTATTCATTCACCCATGGAATTGACCCGTGGTATTGTAACTAAAAAACACTATAAGTTACAAGTCACATTTTGTAAAAGGACAGATTCTCCGCCACAATGTAGCCTTTACAGTTATTATTAGTTTTAATAAAAAGTTTCATTATGGTTTTGTTTATTGGGCATTCTCCTCTTTTTCTTCTGGCAATTCAAGTTTTCAGATCTTGGGGGTCTCTCCTCCCGAGATCCATTTCAATATTTTAGATCTTGGGGGCCTCCTCCAAAGATCTGGATTACAGTGGGTCAAATCGGAGTTCAGATGTGCGAGATATCGCTGATTTAAAATCAGCTATTTTATCATAATTTTTGTGACGACGAAACTGTTGCAGTGCGAATCTGAGATCTCAGAGTGTCTAGATAAGGATTTCCAACTCATGGGAAGATGCAAAATGATCCTTCTACTTCCAAAAACATGTTATAATAAATATTTTGAGTTATATTGACTGAGTTATGCCCATTTTAATTCTAGAGCAGCATTTGAAGTGGGTTCCATTGGAGACGTGCCCTCCCACCCCACTTTAGTAGGCACATGCTTCACATTCATCAATTTCAACATAGCAGCATTCGGCTTGGGTTATTTGGAGACGTGCCCTCCCACCCCAGGCTATGTAGGCACCTGCTACTTCCTCAACAACCAACATCACGGTTATGGGTCATCCACAAACCCACACTTCATCGAAGTCCATTTGCTAGGCCGCACACTGTCAGTATCACAGTTGGTCACAAGCATTACAGGGTATCTCTATCCTCAGATCTTCGTTTATCAGGGTTTTGGGTTAACCTCATAAAACCCTTATCTTCAGTGGCTCTTCATATTCAACAAAGGCTTTGCAGGAGGGAACTTTACACAATGGGAACAATTGCTTCTTAAGGAGGGAGGAATGATTCGAATGGAAAATGGAATCAAACCATGGTACTCATCCACCCATATTATTCATCGACACATGGAATTTACCCATGGTATTGTAAATGGCATCCGCCCGTGGTATTGTAAAATCCACCCATGGTATTCATTCACCCATGGAATTGACCCATGGTATTGTAACTGAAAAATACTATAAGTAACAAGTCACATTTTGTAAAAGGACATATTGTCCGCCACAATGTAGCCTTTACAGTGATTATCGGTTTTAATAAAAAGTTTCATTATGGTTTTGTTTATTGGGTGTTCTCCTCTTTTTCTTTTGGCAATTCAAGTTTTCAGATCTTGGGGGTCTCTACCCCAAGATCCATTTCAATCTTTTAGATCTTGAGGGCCTTCCCCCTAAGACCCGGATCAACTTTGGTTTTGCTTAATTTTTTGTCATTACACATTTCTCTTGGTTGATCTAGTTGTATTTATTGTTTTTGCAAGGAAATTGTTGACTTTTGGCTTTGCATGTATAATACTCATCAATGTAAGCATTATTTTCTTTCCTCTTTCTGAAAAATGAAAACAAATGGAACTTTTCTTTAGATATCTCTCTCTCGTGCACACACGACATGAGTCCATTAATTAGGGATAAACCTTATCTTGTAATATCCTTATAAAGAGAAAATGATGGGTAGTTTGTTATCCAACTTTCAAAATTAATTTTCTCCACATTAACATTGATAGTCTCCTCCCTAAGCCACCCATAACAAGTAGTGAATTTAAAAGTAAGATTTTACCATTGCCTCCAAATATCCCCACAACAACCTTAAACTATCAATAAATGTATAAAAAATAAAGAAAGTCTAAATGAAATAACCTTTTTCACCAAAATCAAGCTATACAATTGCAAACAAGAATGTGGCTTCTTATTGCTTAAAATATATTTTTGAATGCATAAATGGACTAAGCACCTGAAAAACCCGGTGACGCTCAAATTTTACAACAAGAATGTGGTTTTTGTTGCTTAAACTATATTTTTGAATGCATATAGATTAGACAACTTGAACTCAAATTTTTAAAAATCTTTGACATATTTTTGTTAAAATTAATGAGAAAAAATGTCGTGCAAAATGCCATTTCATCTATAAATTATATTACACTTATAAATAAACATACTTAAAAAAAATAAATGGAAAACACTTTGATGTACTCAAATATGTTCATGTGTGAATATCAAGCATGCTTAATATTTGCAATCATTACTTTACCTTTACCATACTAAATAATAACCTCATTACTACTTTATATTTTATTATTATATTATTTTTATATACATGCCTAATATTTGCAATCATTGCTTCACCTTTGTCATACTAAATAATAACCTCATTACTACTTTATATTTTATTATTATATTAATTTTATACACAAGATTATTGTTCAGTCAATTTAATGTCTTAAATTGCTAACATAAATTATTGACTGGGGTTAGTAAACTGATGAAGTGCGGTGCACAATATGTTCTTAGTTAACCTTGTTTCTTACTTCGTTGAGTATGTTTTTATGTTGTTTTGGGGTTTTGTTTCTTATGCCTAAGGAAATTGATCTAAGAAATGAGAGTTATGCTTCTAGATGAAATCTTCAAATATTAATGGACAAAATCTAATGAATTATAATGTTGAAAACTAGTTTCTAAAGAAGGAATAAAAGGAAATGTTTTGATGAAAGAAACTAAACTAAGAATTACTCTAAATGAAATGATTAAACTATGGAAAAGAAGGAAGAAAAGGAAATGTACTTGAACTAATCTATGAAAAACAGAGCATTAATCTAGATACAATTGCATTCATATAACAAGATGAAAATGAAATCACTACCTTTCTTATCCTTGAAAGCTCTTGATCAAAATCAAACTAATCCTATTCATGGACTGAAAGCAAAATAACAATGACAATCTAAAACAAATGGAAAAGACAACTATGATCTATTGTATGATCAAATACCCATGAACCATTCAATTTAGGAAGCAATCTTCTTGAAGTGATTAAGTACTTGATTATACATTAAATGGAAGAAAATATGATCTAAGAAAGCATAAAAAAAACATGTAAAAACTTGCAATGAGTGTGTAATCTAATGTTTTTAAGCAATCAATTTCAGAAGGGTTACCTTCTTGAAATGTTGAACATGAGATGACACAATAAATAAGAAATTTAATCTAAAAAGCATGATAAAAACATGAGAAATGAAACTAAATCAATGTCTGTTCTAAATGCCTCAAGCAATCAATTTTGGAAGAACTACCTTCTTTAAATGCTCTACATAAGATTAAACAGTGAATGTAAAACTTAATCCTAAAAAAGCATTGTAAAAACATGTAAAGGAAAATGAAGATCACTGTATGCTCCAATGCTTCAAACACAATCCAATTTTGGAAAAGAGAAAATTCTTTTCTTGAGATGGTTTGATTAGCATAAAATTACACAGTAATTAAGAAAACAATAAATCTTAATCTACAAAAGCAAATAAATCTTAATCTATGCAAACAAATAAATCTCACACATTGTATATGGCCAATCCAAAAGTATGAGGATTGAAAGTTGAGAAGCTCCAAATACAAGCCTTCTTCTTTATTCAAAACAATGAGCAATTCCCCAACTTTACACATAAATGATAAGAGAAAACTTCCCCTATTTATACAAAAAGATGAGAAGCTATTTCATTAATGAGATTCCATGAATATCTCCCTATACCTCTAGAGTTACAATCAAAATAGGAAATGATAAGATACCGATGTTCTTAGAGTTTCAATACAAATAAGAAATGAGACACATATCCTTATGATCCCATGATCTTCTCCACTCAAATTCGAATTTGGTCTTAGGAGGCCAGATAAGGGTCTTTTAAAAGTTTCATTTTGACCTACACATGTCAACAATCTCATCCTACTTGTTAGGTATAAGCATATGCACACTATTTTCTAATTTTTAACCATAAATTCACTTTAAAATGTTGAGAATTAATAAAGTTTGGAAAAACATAAATGTGACCCAATAATGATAATGGTAAGGTAAATGTAATGAAATAGAGGTGGAGTGAAGGTGACAATATGGAAATATAAGTGAAAAGGTAATGGAAGTGAATGACAATTTCAAGACCCAACGTACCCCCCAATTGAAGCTATTGCATGTCCTCATGCAATATATTACATTAATTTTTTTTTATCCTTGAGCTTTGGCTTAACTTTGCATGATATCATTTGATAACTTTATACTTCTTCAAAGTCTTTTAGTTGAATTACAACATGGTTGGTTCTTGTGTTACAACCATATTTTGTTGTTGCATTCATTTTTTATCTTTGAACTTTGCATAATGATAATTTGATTATTGTTACAAAGTATATCTTTATTGGATTATATCATGATTAGTTCTTGTGTAACAACCATGATTGTGTTTATATCCAATTATCTTTTCAGTACTTTTGAAAAGTCTTTGTATGCTCATAACAATAATGTAATAGTTAATATCTTTTGAAAGTATGTGGACTTTTGAATGTAATATGAATATGGCAAAATATGAATATGAATGTATCCCCCCAACTTATGATATTGGCAATTTTATGAATGACGAAGAGAAATGTTTATTTTCCAAAAACTATCATTCTAGCTTTTCAAGGAATTTTATGGTAAAAAGTTAGAAAATGGCATACCTTAACTTACCCTTTGGAAATGGATGAGTTGCATGTGTGGTGGCTACAAAATTCTGATCACAATCTTCTTCAAGTGGCTGGACAAGTCATGGAGAAAAGAGGCAAGATGAATTTTTATTGCTTTTATTAAAACTTACTGAATCTGCTGCAGAATAGTATTGATTCTGTTGCTGCCATCTGATTCCACAGTTGTTATTTGATTCTGCAGCTGTCATCTGATTCGATCGCTGTCATCTAATTCCGCAGTTGCATGTCTTCTACATTTGCTCCAAAATGCTGAAAATGATAGTCTTCATGTCTTCAAAACTCATTGGCATAATTCCTACTATGTGAATAGATGTTCCGATGTCGAACATAGCAGGAAATTGTTAACTTAGTGGCCATTAATGGATGCCACTAGTCAACACGAGAACTCTCACCATCAATGACAATGAGAGTCAAGATGCTCAAACACATCTTGTTAAGTATGAATAATTTTGTTGTTGGCAAGTACCTAAAAGATCCGATGAACAAGGGACATTGATGTATTCTCATTGTTCGTCGGCATGAGGACTTGTCATTAAGACATGCAAGCCTTAAGGTGTTTTTGCAAGGATTTAGACTCAAATGACTATGGACTTAATAATTTGCATTAAAGTAGGATTTAATTGCGAAATGAAAAGGATAGGAAAAGCAAAATGAAAATGGAAGATGACAATGGAAAATAATAATGACAATGGGCAATAAGCATGAAAGTAAGCTTCTTGCTTTTATTTGTGGAGTAGACAGAAAGTGTATGTGAATGAAGGAAAATGAACCACTGACTCTTGCTAAAAAAAATAATTGTGGCTTGCTTTAAATTGCTTGGTTGGATTTGTAAGTAAAAAATGAGGAAGAGTAATGGTTTTGATGAATATGGACATGGACTTGTGCTTATATTTCTCATGAGATTGGTCTTTTCAAAACCAATTGTCGTCACAATTTAATCTCCTTATTGATCATTCAATCATCCTAAACCTACAAAAAAAGCTTGACACAAAGAACATATGTGTGTTAAAAAAGAAATAGCTAATTTCTTTCTGATTCTTACGCAAAAATTGAATGTCAAATGAAACAGATTAAGGACAATCAAAAGTGTTATATTCGTCCAATTCATGATATTGATAACAATCTATCTTTAAGAAATAACCATGAAAAATAAATCAACTCCTTGTTGTCGGATGAATTCATGCACTGTGCTCAGTAAAACGATTGGAATCACAAAGATTTGTTGTGTCCTGCAAGTTAAAACTTCATAGAAAAATACACAGCAACCATATTAATGCCAAATGTTCATAAATCATCTAAATAAATTTCCAATTGTTCTGCAAGCCATTATTGAATTGTCATCTGTGCTGCAAAAATAACATGATGTCAAAAATACTTGAAGCGGCAAAAATATGAAAAAGTACTTGTACAAAAAATTATTTCAATCAAATTTTGAAAGTGTTTTCATTTTTATAAATTGCTTCAAAAAAATTGATTGCATCATTGCAAAAAATAATTATTTTTTTTTGGAATGATTTTTTTTTTATTTTTTATTTTTTCTTAAAGAGAAATTATTATAAAGAAAATGGATTTTTATTTATTTTATTTATTTATTTAATCATGAGACACATATGTGTCTAAAATCAAAGTTAGTAAATCAAACTGGACTCTTAGATTTCATGCCATGTGGGGCAGAGTTTGTTATTCACTTGGATTTTTCTAAAATCAAATTTATTAAATCAAATTGGACACTTAGACCACATGCCATATGGAGCAGAGTTTGTTATTCACTTGGATTTTTCTGCTTTCAACTTGCCATGTTAAAACAGTTCAAAACAAATCATTTTTTCCTCACGAAATCTGCAAAATAGAGCCGTGAAGAACCCTAAATTTCTCCCAATTGACTATGAATTTGGGAAAATCTGAAAAAGGAAAGCATAATTCACCTCGTTCTGAGAAAAACCCATGTTTCAGTTTTTTCTAATTCAGCTCGGTTTGTTCAAACAATGCGTTTTAAAATCATGTGTTTTAAACAGTTATGCATTTTTTGCAATTTCATTTTCTAGCAATTACTTATGCAACAAACTATAATTGTTGTGGTTTGATTTTTTTATCTGCAGGTTTTGATGTATAGTGGCTTGTCTCTCACATAGAAGTTCAAATTGATCACCCTTTTTCCATGATTACCCTCATTCCAATTACCTACAATGGAATTTGCAATCTTCTCTTCATCAATAGTCTGCAATCTTTTCTTCATCAATAGTGCCTTCATCTGATACACCTTCATTGTCTATCTTTGCATCTTTTTAAAATCGATTTCTAATAACCACTGCTTGAGGAAGACCGAATATGGAAAAGAGAAAGTTCCTTTTTTTTATTGCAGTGCATGGGTCTTTGCGTGGATTAGAGGCCTACACAAATGCGTAAGGCCAAGCCAAACACTAGCTTCAAGCATAGTGTGGGCCTCCTTTTCATGAGTCATTCGTTGTTTTAAAGAATATATATATATAATATATATATATATATATAGATATATATATATATATATATTAATATATATTATATATTATATATATATTATTTTTAATTAATGTTTTTTTTTAAATGAAATTATATATGTTATATTTTCAAAATTTTAAAAAGATACATATATATTTCATTAAACAAAACAATTTATAATTTTTTAGTTTTATTTTTTAATTTCAGTTTTATCATAAAAACTCTTTTTTCTGATCCTCCAAATCACACAAAGCGTGGAAGGAAAGCATACTTGAGAAATCATTAATCGTTTTTTTTTTTAAATGTAAGAACTAAGGTCTCTTAATTACACTTCCTCGACAACGACGCCAAAATATTCAGTCAATTTAATATCTTAAATTGCTAACATAAATTATTGACCAGAGTTAGTAAACTGATAAAGTGTGGTGCACAATATGTGCTTAGTTAACCTTGTTTCTTATTTCGTTAAGTATGTTTTTATGTTGTTTGGGGTTTTGTTTCTTATGCCTAAGGAAATTGATCTAAGAAATTAGAGTTACGCTTCTAGATGAAATCTTTAAATGTTAATGGACAAAATCTAATGAATTTTATTGTTGAAAACTAATTTTTAAAGAAGGAATAAAAGGAAATGTTTTGATGAAAGAAACTAAACTAAGAATTACTCTAAATGAAATTATTAAACTATGAAAAAGAAGGAAGAAAAGGAAATGTACTTGAACTAAACTATGAAAAACAGAGCATTAATCTAAATACAATTGCATTCATATGACAAGATGAAAACGAAATCACTTCCCTTCTTATCCTTGAAAGCTCTTGATCAAAATCAAACTAATCATATTCATGGACTGAAAGCAAAATAACAGTGACAATCTAAAACAAATGAAAAAGACAACTATGATCTATTGTATGATCAAATACCCATGAACCATTCAATTTAGAAAGCAATCTTCTTGAAGTGATTAAGTACTTGATTACACATTAAATGAAAGAAAACACGATCTAGGAAAGCATAAAGAAAGCATGTAAAAGAAAACATGTAAAAACTTGCAATGATTGTGTAATCTAATGTTTTTAAGCAATCAATTTCGGAAGGGTTACCTTCTTGAAAAGCTGAACATGAGATGACACAATAAATAAGAAATTTAATCTAAAAAGCATGATAAAAGCATGAGAAAGGAAACTAAATTATTCTCTGTTATAAATGCCTCAAGCAATCAATTTTGAAAGAACTACCCTCTTGAAATGCTCTACATAAGATTAAACAGTGAATATAAAACTTAATCCTAAGAAAGCATTGTAAAAACATGTAAAGGAAAACTAAGATCACTGTATGCTCCAATGATTCAAACACAATTCAATTTTGGAAAAGAGAAAATTCTTTTCTTGAGATGGTTTGATTAGCATAAGATTACACAGTAATTAAGAAAGCAATAAATCTTAATCTATGAAAACAAATAAATCTCACACATTGTAGATGGTCAATCCAAAAGTATGAGGATGGAAAGTTGAGAAGCTCCAAATGCACGTCTTCTTCTTTATTCAAAACATGAGAAATTCCCCAACTTTACACATAAAATGATGGGAGAAAACTTCCCCTATTTATACAAAAAGATGAGAAGCTATCTCACTAATGAGAGTCCATGAATCTCTCCCTATATCTCTAGAGTTACAATCAAAATAGGAAATGATAAGACATATATCTTCTTAGAGTTTCAATACAAATAGGAAACAAGACACGTATTCTTATGATCCCATGATCTTCTCCACTCAAATTCGAATTTGGTCTTAGGAGGCCACATAAGGGTCTTTTAGATGCTTTTTTTTACCTACACATGTCAACAATCTCTTCCCACTTGTTAAGTATAAGCATATGCACAATATTTTCTAATTTTTAACCATAAATTCACTTAAAAATGCTAATTAATAAAGTTTGGAAAAACATAAATGTGACCTAATAATGATAATGGTAAGGTAAATGTAATAAAATGGAGGTGGAGTGAAGGTGACAATATGGAAATATAAGTGAAAATATGATGGAAGTGAATGAGAATTTCAAGGTCCAACAATTATATCAATCTTTCTAAATTAAAATCTCTATTTCATAGCTTGAAAATAATATTTTTCTAATTTAAAATTAATACAATATTGTATTACTATAAGCCTAGATCCATCTTAACTCCAAATATATTAAGGATCGAGAGGGATCAAATCTCTTTTCACTCTAAAAGATGTTTGCATATCAAAAGATTTGATCCCTCTAGGTGCTTGGTAGATCCAAAGTTAATATGGATCTAGGCTAGTTTAATTTCTCCTTTTAAATAGGCTACATTCCATATCAATACCATGAAGCAATACCATGGGCTTTCAATACTATGGGCCATTTTTATTTTATTTTTATAAAGTTATTTTTATTTTTATTTTTATTTTATTATGTCGTAAGGCGTTTCCATATGAAAAGAACTTCTATCTCTGCCTTTCTGTCATAACCCTGTGCCGTTGGATTCGATGTTTAACGATTAAAAAATATTCAGTCGTTGGATGAAAATAGTTAGAAATATTTGGTTGCCAATTCAGTTATACAAACGCCCTATTAACTAATCCACCATCCATTTGAGCACTAAACATTTGCTATGCTAAAATATGTGCAGGAAAACATTGCCGCACTTGCCCAAGAAACGCTCTGCAACAGAGTCCCTCGCCATGATGTCTGAGGTGACACAGGCAAATTTTTGGGCACAATTTTCATTTTCACTAGTTTTTGTACTAGAGTCTCCTCAATCTCCTCGTTAATTGATTATTATGACCATTGCATATTTCATCTAATTGGTTCAAGCACTGTGTGGAATGTTAATTTGTTTTAGACACCATTCTTGGCGACACCACAAGGAGGATAGGTGAATTTCACCATTTCAATGAGAACTCGCCCTTACTGAGGAAATACTCTGCAACAGAGTTCCTCTATGGCGACACGGGGCAAATTTTTGGGTATGGTTTTCATTTTCATGGGTGAGTTTATTACAGTTTCGTAAAGCTCCTCATTAATTGATTATTGTAACCATTTAAATTTGTTCAAGATTAAAAATTGCATATATAAACTTAGAAACTGAACTCCCTTTTAATTAATGGTGGGATGGTTATAAAGGCAAGTATTATGACTTATGTTTTTGAGCACGCCGCACTAGTTCATTTGCATGATTTCGTTTCCAGGAAACTCTAACTAGTCCCTGACCCAGAACCGAACCATGAAGCATTTGCAATGCTAATTTTGCAGATGCCCTGTTGTTAAACTAAATAAATGATCCGGATTTAAACAAGAACGCAATAGATTACAGAGATAACCATAAATACAGAGATGTGATAACCATAAATAAAGAGATGCAGCGGAAATAATACTTCATTTCATTAATGGAAATACTGAAATATGCTTACAACCAGAAATGGAAATAAACTAGCTAGGGCGATGGTAGCTTATCTCTGAGAAGAGATGTGCGGCTACATGAACTGTTCTGAACTATGTTACAATGAGGCTCGAAGGCCTATTTATTGTTGAGAAACAATGGAAAACCCTTCACATTCAAAAACCTACCCCTAGAAGATGAAACGCCAAATTGTGGGCCCCGTTTTGGGTAAATTGGTACATCAATTTCCCGGGGTCGTAACTTTGGCATACGATCTCCGTTTGACGCGTATGATAGCTCGTTAGAAAGATCTATACGAGAACTACCACTTTGGGAAGGGCAACATCGGTCCATGGACCCATGTTGCCCCCAGATTTCCCAAAAAACGTCGTTTAGGGCCTCAAAACGGCTCCGGAAGTTCAGGACCCGAAAAACTGCTAAAAATAGTAAATTGCGCTACAATTTAGGAAACTGAAAAAAGCTGAAAGAGACAATTGTGGGGGTCCAAATGGGATAGGTGGGTGGCCACCAACATCCACCTGGATCATTCCTCCCCCCTTAGGAAGCAATGGTCCCCATTGCGTTGAGTTCCTCCATCTGCTGAACTTGTTCTGCACTGTCTAATGTGTCCAGTAATGGTGGGAAGCATGGTCGATGACGGTCCACATTGAACACTTGGTGCAGGTGAAGGAATGGAGGAATGCTGTGCTCCAAAGCATTGTTCC
>APFE030074984.1:0-17285 GCA_000404065.3 Pinus taeda
ATACCAGTTCTTTCTTACCCTTTACCGCAAAGCCTTCAGGTTGCTTCATGTAGATTTCCTCTTCCAAATCCCCGTGAAGAAATGTTGTCTTCACATCCATCTGTTCTACCTCAAGATCAAAAGCAAGAGCAACAGATAAAAGTAATCTAATAGAAGTTACCTTGGCAATAGGAGAAAAAATATCACCAAAATCAATTCCCGACATCTAGGAATAACCTTTTGCTACTAACCGAGCTTTGTATTTCTCCACCTTCCCTTCTACATTTGTCTTCTTCTTGAACACCCATTTGCTGCCAATGGGTTTCCTTCCAGCCGGCAACTCCACCAGATCCCAAGCCTCGCTTTTGTGCAAAGATGCCATTTCATCAACCATGGCCTATTTCCAAAGCTTTCCATCCTCTGAATCCATTGCTTCCTTCACAGTTCTAGGATCATCATTAGTAACAGACAAAGAAAAGTTTGAACAGAAAGCAGATGGACTATACTTTTCTGGCTGCCTTCTTTCTCGAGCTGATCTTCTCACAGCTAGAGTTTATGGCTCTTCATCTTCTGATTCCTCCTCTGCTACAGAGTGTGATTCTTCCTCCTTTAGTTCAAATTCTATCTTCACAGGTTCCTTTGGTTGGACTTCATGTTTAATAACATCTTTCACCTCTCTGAACACCCCATCTCAGTTGTACACAACCTTCCTTATTACTGGGTTCCAAAGCTTATAACCCTTTAAACCATCCTTATACCCAATAAAGATGCCCTTTTCAGATTTACTATCCAACTTGGTTCATTTCTCCTTTGGAACATGTACATATGCATCACATCCAAATACCCTTAGATGTGAAAGAGATGGTTTCTCACTAGTCCATACCTCTTGTAGAGTTTTATCCTCCAACACTGATGAAGGTGATCTGTTGACTAGGTAACATGCTGTCTCCACCGCCTTTGCCCAGAATTCCTGTCCTAACCTGGAACCACTAAGCATTCTTCTTACCATTTCCACCAACGTCTTGTTCATTCTTTCTGTAACTCCATTTTTCTGAGGTGTATATGGAGTAGTCTTCTATCATGCTATACCACACTTCTTACATAATTCTCCAAATTCCTTACTGCAAAACTCTCCACCGTTATCTATCCTTAGTGCCTTTATCTTCTTCTCTGTCTGGTTTTCCACCAGAGCCTTGAATTCTTTAAAATTTTTAAAGACTTAAGATTTCTTCTTAAGGAAATATATCCATGTGTTCCTTGAGAAGTCATCTACAAATGATACATAGCACACAAAATTACCTAGTGATGGAACCTTCATAGGTCCAAACACATCACTCTACACAAGCTCTAATATATGTTTCGCCCTCTTACCACCAGAGGGGAAACTCACCCGATTCTACTTCCCATATACACAATTTTCACAGAAATCAAAATCCAAAGAGATATTACTCATACCTTCTACCATACCTTTACCATGAAGTATTCGAAGGCCCTTCTCTCCAATATGTCCAAGCCTTTGATGTCATAGCATGGTCTTCTCTCCATATACCACTAGATTTTCTGCCCCACTTTTAGGAACCACAGAATTGTTGCACCCATCAACAACAGTGCTACCTTGCAGCTTGTACAGAGTTCTAGTCCGAACTCCCTGCATCAATACAAGTGCATCTCAAACCATCTTGCAGGTATCCTTCTCGAACACTATTTTTACATCTACATCATCGAGCTTGCTTACATAAATCAAATTTCTAGCCAATGCAGGAATATGCAGAACATCCGGAAGTGTTCTAACCCTTCCAGCTTGCAACTTCAACTTTACTTTTCCCCGACCAATGATTCTAGACTTCCTATCATCCCCTAAGAAGACATCACCACCATTTTATTTCTCATACTTGCAAAACCACTCTCTATGGGGAGTGAAGTGAAAGGATGCACCTGAGTCAATCAACCATGCCTCATGATCTACATGTGTACTTGAAGAAACCAAGTACACATCCCCACCTTCATCTGAGGTGGTTTTCGCCTTTGCAGAAGGAGCATCCTTAGATCCCTTTCCTTTATTAGGAGCTTTAGCTTTATAGTCCCTTTTGTAGTGCTCTTCCTTTCCACATTTCTAGCACACCACCTTTACAGGTTTTCCTGGAGATTTAGATCTCCCACTCGATGACTTATTTTTGTTTCTGTTATGGGACTATCCTTGTACAGAAAAGGCATCACCATTCTGTTTCTCCATATTTTTCCGTCTCATCTCCTCCGTCAGCAAGGATGAGACTATTTCATCAAACTGCAAGGTAGTTGCATTGCTACCTATTGCAATAACTAGACTATCCCATGAATCTAGTAGAGAACATAACAAATTGATGCACTTATCTTCATCTAAAATTTTAATATCAACAAATGATAATTGACTTACCACAATATTAAATGCGTTTAGATGCTCTGTCACCAAGTCTCCATCTTTCATCCTAAGGTTATACAACGTTTTCCGTAGGAACAGTTTATTCATCAGAGACTTAGATTGGTACAAAGTCCCTAACTTGTCCCACAAAGCCTTCACCGTAGCTTCCCCTGACACATTTAGCAATACTGAATCTGAGACACATAATCGTATTGTGCTCTTTGCCTTCTGATCCAAATTCTTCCATTTTTCGTTAGACACTCCTATTGGTTTAGTACCTAGATCTACCGCAATCCACTGATCTTTATCCACCAACAGATCCTCCATCTTGAGTTTCCAAAACTCAAAACTCTGACCGTTAAATTTCTTGATCTCTATCTTTCCACTACTTGCCATCTTCTTTCACCACCAATATCAATCTCGCAGGTCTCCCACTGAACAAGGTCTATCACAGGCCCGAGCGAAACCCCTTAGCAACAAAGGCATCCCCTTGAAGCCAAAATAACTCTGATACCAAATGTAGGTTTAACCCCATACATAAATTACCTGCATACAAATTCTAAAAACATAGAAAATAAACAATGCGTGAGCATAACACATATACACAGAGATTTTCTCCTGGATCCCAAAACCAGGACTACCAGCTTGATTTTTGATTATGTTATTTTCAATGTTACAATACATATTTATGCATGCCGAAGCATCCAATACCATGGATCGAAAACAATCGCATCCAAAACCATGTGCGAAAATCATGCACAACCATAGGTAGGTCCGCCCAACCTAACATAGGGTCCAAAACCAAAATTTTCTGGGGTGCTGCCCTGGATTCCATAGAGTGGGGTTACCTGCACCCCTCAAACCCCCTGTGACCCCCCTACGCAATCAACGCAACAAATAGGGGGCTACGACCCCCTCCTAACCCCCTGGTTAACTACATGGGCTAGTCGTGGAAAGAATATAACACAACCCAACAATCCTAATCATTCTCTAGGATTTCTAGAACCAACGCAGCTGAAAAGGGGAGAAATTTTTTGGTGACCAATGTAGGCCACAGTGGAGCAACCTGTTTGTGAATGCACCATAGTAGGCTTACAGGGAGCATTGGTCCTAAAATTGGCTACTATGATGTAGTTTAGGGCTGAAATTATGGGGGATGAAGGGAAAATGCTTAGGTCTTTGTGCAAGATGTTGACAAGGGGGAATAGTATGTTTGTTGATCCCATTAGGATTCTCACTGATCGGATGTGAAAAAATGGCCTATAACATAATTCCCCCTAAAGCACAAAGTGAGAGATGATGATTGATGATTGAAGTGCTTTACCTTGTGAAAAGTCGAGATCAAGGAGAATCATCGAGCTTCATCTATTACAATACATTTACAACATGAAATTTTGGTTTGTTGAAGGAGGCATACCCATACTCAGCTCATAAGCTAAGATAACATGTACAATGATCAAATAGAATGTCCACAGATGCAACTGGTGGACCCATGACTTGAAGATTATATGATCATGACCGCCATACATTGTGATCTTTGTATAACTCTTGAAATAGCAACCCGGATGGACGAAACTAGATCTAGGGTCTTCTATCTCATTCACACG
The DNA here is from genome assembly GCA_000404065.3 of Pinus taeda. Classification (NCBI taxonomy): domain Eukaryota; kingdom Viridiplantae; phylum Streptophyta; class Pinopsida; order Pinales; family Pinaceae; genus Pinus; species Pinus taeda. Next base: position 3,985 of record APFE030074984.1, read on the forward strand.
ACCAACCAATGTATGAGTCTAACCATGTGAATTAGTGAGCTGGATTCGAACATGGTAGACACCATCTAATTATCGACCGATGATGTAAGCCATTAACAGATGTGAGAGAAACCACCGATGATGTTAATGGCTCTCAAGGTACTATAGTACAATCTGTATGGTGTGAATGAATGAGTTGATGTCAAACACCACACAAAATATTTTGGTCAAAAGGCCATTGATGCAAACATGTCATCAAGAGCGAGGAAACTTTCCATTGATGTATGCAAGCACCAAGGTACCAAATGTGTGTTTTTAAGTCAACTTCCTAGATGATATGCTAATGTCGACAATAGGTGACCGATCACAAGAGGGCCTTGTTGTATCCCCGATCAACGACACGAAATAGGTATCATGATTGAGACAGAATGATCAGAATGATGCTGACATGAAACTGGATCACGAAAGGATGACATGAAATGGAGGCTTAAGAGTATTGTAGCAAAGATCAACTGAATGACTTCTCTTGAACACACCATGACACTAAATTGAGTTGGCAACATTGACCCAAAACTGAAATGGAGGCTCTGAAAATGATATGATAACCAAAAGACAATAAGAATATCCAACCCAAAAACCACATAGATGAAGTGGAAGAGTGCGATGTTTAAGAGTGAATCACTGGCATTAGAAAAATGGAATCCCTTGTTTTCCCAATTTCCCCAATCATATTGGTCAGTACCTATTTATTTTTTAAAAAGCTTGAGGAAGATAACATATGCTTGATCTGTAAGTCCATCCTTCATATGAATCCCTTTGAGTATATTTAACGAACCCTAAGAAGGAGTGGCTTGGTCTTGTCGTGTTCAAAAATTCCATCATTGTTTGGTATTTTAACAAGTCTAGCGATGGTAAAACTCGACATATTTTTCATGTTTAGATAGTTTGAAAAAGAGGCGAAAAGAAAACTCAGATGTCCCTTTTCGTAAATAGCCTCTCAAGCCTGGAAAGGTAGAAAAGAGTACTTACAAGAACCTCTTAGCCATGTTCAACTAAGGTTTTCCTTTTTCATAAATAGTCTATCTCAGTCTCGAAAAGGGTTAAACTTATACTAAGTAGATGTCTTTTCATTTATTTTTATGAGTTTGAAAAGACAAGTGCTCGACAATCTTTTCATATTTTGAGAGTCCGAAAAGAGCTGAAAGAGGACTCCTCCTCGAGGAATGAGTGGTATAAAGGGTAGAAACTGGTTCCAGTCATGATGGAACTACTCAAAACATGCAAAGGTCAAGAGGATGGATAACAAGACCACTCATTGTAGCGTTCTTTAGGAAAGGGTTAAAAAACCAAGTGAAAGCATATGATCAGTGAAGAAACTGGTGACGATTGAATGAGAAAAATAAGGCTCATCTGGAAAAAATAGGCTGATAAAATGGCAATCACACGGAATAAAATGAAAATGGTTTTATTTTTACAAAAGCTTGAAACATGGGAAACTGTGTTTGAAATTGGTTTCATTTTTACACAAGCTTGAAACATGGGAAACTATGTTTGAAATCTATTTGCATGCCCCCAACATAATCACTAAATTTGAGGTACATTCCCCCCAAGCTTAATATCATCACTTAAGTAGACTAATGGGTACTAACAGGTGGATGGAATGAAGGTTCATTTATGAGATCTAATCAAAGTCTCTAATTCAAAGGGGATTTATTTCATTTTTTAATGACCTTGACACAAGAAAAGCTATGATCAAGACCTTGTTTCATATTTTAATGAGATTGACACAAGAAAAGGAACTCTTCCCATGGAACCTATTTCATTTTTTAACGAGGTTGACATAGTAAAAGAACTATCCTCCGAGAACCTTGTTTCATTTTTTAAGGAGCTTGAAACAAGAAAAGGAACTCTACTCCAGGAACCTTGTTTCATTTTTTAAGGAGACTGACATAAGGAAAGGAACTTTGCTTGAGGAACCTTGTTTCATTTTTTAGGGAGCTTGACACAAGAAAAGGAACTCTGCTCCAGGAACCTTGTTTCAGATTGTAGATTACCGTGGTGTGGTTTCTGAGAGGAATTCAGATTTTCCACAGTGTTCGGATTTTCCACAGTGTTCATCTTTACATTGGTCGATGTTTCGAGTCTAGACCAAGACTCATCATCAAGATTGATTTACGGAGAAAAGAAAAGAAAAGGGTTTGTGATAAATATGCAATAGGTTTGTTTTTAAAGACTAGCCGACCAAATGACTGTTTAATATTATTATTTACCATTATTTTAGTTAATTTCTGAATTAATATCATATTATGTTTTGTTGAATATATTACTATTACTTGTCCTTATTATTATTGTTACTGATTATCTTATAATTTTTACTTGTTATATTATGATAATTCTTTATTTATGATTTCTCATGTTAATGATTAAGTGTAATTAATTTATTATTTATGTTTATATTAATATTTATATCATAAGTTTGTTATTTTACTCATTAATTAATCTAAAATTAAATTGTGAGATTGGTTTTATGTTATTTGTTTGAAATAATTAATAAGTTATGTTATAATATGTAATCTATTTATAATTCCTTATTATAAATTCTTAGAAATAATAATGACATTGTAACCTAAACCTTGAGCAACTTAAAGCCATAAAAAGTCTTAGAAATAATAATGACATTGTAACCTAAACCTTGAGCAACTTAAAGCCATAAAAAGTCTTAGAAATAATAATGACATTGCAACCTAAACCTGAGCAACTTAAAGCCATAAAAAGTCTTAGAAATAATAATGACATTAGCAACTTAAATCCATAAAAATTCTTAGAAATAATAATGACATTGTAACCTAAACCTTGAGCAACTTAAAGCCATAAAAGGTCGTAGAAATAATAATGACATTGTAACGTAAACCTTGAGCAACTTAATGCCATAAAAAGTCTTAGAAATAATAATGACATTGTAACCTAAACCTTGAGCAACTTAAAGCCATAAAAAGTCTTAGAAATAATAATGACATTGTAACCTAAACCTTGAGCAACTTAATGCTATAAAAAGTCTTAGAAATAATAATGACATTGTAACCTAAACCTTGAGCAACTTAAAGCCATAAAAAGTCTTAGAAATAATAATGACATTGTAACCTAAACCTTGAGCAACTTAAAGCCATAAAAAGTCTTAGAAATAATAATGACATTGTAACCTAAACCTTGAGCAACTTAAAGCCATAAAAAGTCTTAGAAATAATAATGACATTGTAACCTAAACCTTGAGCAACTTAAAGCCATAAAAAGTCTTAGAAATAATAATGACATTGTAACCTAAACCTTGAGCAACTTAAAGCCATAAAAATTCTTAGAAATAATAATGACATTGTAACCTAAACCTTGAGCAACTTAAAGCCATAAAAAGTCTTAGAAATAATAATGACATTGTAATTCTGAAGGCTGACAAAGGAGGCGCCACTGTCATAATGAATTATGAGGATTACGTTAACAAAATGAAAGACCACTTATATAATAGTGGTAGCTACAAGAAATTAGAGAAAAACCCCATCTCCAAAATCACGAACCTGGTAAAGAAAGCCATTAAAGAAACCAATCTTGACGATAAACTAAAAAAGCGACTGACCCCTAATAGTGAAATCACACCTCGGATTTATGGAGCCCCTAAAATACATAAAAAAGAAGTCCCCTTAAGACCTATAGTCAACACTATAGGGTCACCCACTTATGAGTTAGTAAAATATGTCGCTATCATTTTATCCCCGCTAATTGGCAAGACTAGCTCTTACATTAAAGATTCCAATCAATTTGTCAAATTCATTAAAAATACTAAATTAGATCCTGGAGATAAAATCGTTAGTTTTGACGTAGTCAAGATCTTCACTAAAATCTCCCTAGATGAAGCAATTCAAGTGGTTAAAGAAGTGGCAGACCCCCAAACTGCAAAATTGGCTTAAATTTGTCTTCGCTCCACCTTCTTCTCCTTCCAAGGTGAAATATTTGAACAAACTTCAGGTGTTGCTATGGGATCACCTCTTTCACCGATCGTAGCAAATATTTTCATGGAAAAATTCGAGAAGAAAGCTTTGGATACATACCCATTAAAACCTAAATCTTGGGTTAGGTTTGTGGATGATACCAGTGTCAACTGGCCTCATGGTGATAATGAACTTAATAAGTTTTTGAACCATTTTAATAGCATATCTGAAGACATCAAATTTACAATGGATATAGAAGAGAATAATTGCATACCATTCTTGGACATTCTCCTCATAAGAAGAAATGATGGTTCCATAGGTCATAAAGTATTTAGAAAGAAAGCTCATACCGATAACTACCTGCATGCTGATTCACACCACCACCCAGCTCAAAAGATGGGGGTACTGCAGACCCTCTTCACTAGAGCTTGTAGAATCTCTGATGAAAACCATACTGAAGAGGAAATTACTTACCTAAAAAGAACATTTGCCAACTTAAGGTACAACAATAAAAGCATATTCAAAGCCATTCAAAAGGCCAAATTTGAAAATAATAAAAACAAAGCGAAAGAACCCTTGACTTCTAATGCCTACCTTCCATACCTTCAAGGAGTCACTGACAAGATAGCTAAAATCCTCAAAAAGAAAGATATAAAGACTGCATTCAAACCCTGGTCAACCATCAAACAAAGAATGAAATCAGTAAAGGACAACCAAGAACAGCTTCAACAGAAAGGGGTGTATATCATCAATTGCTCATGTGGGGAACAATATATAGGGGAACGGGTAGGTCTGTGAGGATTAGGCTCAAAGAGCATAGTGCAGATATCCGTAATGAAAGAACCCGCTCTTTAGCCTTGGCTGAGCATGTAGGTAAAACTAATCACCATATATGCCTTGAAGACGCTAAAGTCATTGCCAATGAAGATCACCATTTCAAGCGGAAGGTTAGAGAAGCTATTGAAATCATAAAACACTCGCGCAACCTTAATAGGGATGGAGGCTTGGAAATTAGCAAAAATTGGAACTCTTTGCTCACCCCCCACGAATAATTCATCTCTCCCTTCCTTCTCCTTCTCCCTCTCCCTTCCTTATCTTGGTTGTTCCTCTCTTAGTCAGGGCTTCATATAGAAACATAAGAGTTTTGACCTTTTAACTCTTCTTTAATCAAGGATAAATCCTCTTGATGCCTAATCAATCATCCTTTAACTTAATCTCTTAAGAACTCCAAATAATATTACCTTTAATTAAAATATATTAATTGAATGAGCAGCATAAAACTATTCACATTTTGATTTTAATCATACATAGATAATAATAAAAAACCTTATCAGCATTAAGAACATAAACATATAACATAAGTTCTCTAAAATACTTGAAACTAGGTTAAATATAGAACTTAGTAACTAACGTGATCAATTAATAAAATAACATATAACTAATTTCTCTATTTAATTTTAATAAATTAGCAACATAATAAATTAGTAAATTAATAATGTAAATCAATGAATAAACATAATAAATTAGCAACATAATTAACTTAGTATATAATAATTTATAAATCAATAGAATTAATAAATTAATAATAGGACTTAGTAACTAATGCAATCAATTAATTAAATAACATATAACTAATTTCTCAATTTAATTTTAATTAAGTAGGAACATAATAAACTTGGTATATAAATAATAATATAAACCTCTAAAAATTAATTACGCAAGACATTAGAAATTATAAATAAATAACATAATATAATGGTACTTATTAGAATAGAACTTATTGATTAATTCAATCAACTAAATAAAATATCTTATAACTCATCACACATTTCTATTTAATTAATAAATTAAGAATATAATAAACTTATTATATCTATAATATTATAGACCTTTTGGGAATTAAGTACAAATTAATTACACAATAATAAGGAATTATAAATAGATTACATATTATAACAGAACTTATTAATTATTTCAAACAAATAACATAAAACCATTCTCACAATTCAATTTTAGATTAATTAATGAGTAAAATAACAAACTTATGATATAAATAATAATATAAACCTAAATAATAAATTACACTTAATCATTAACATCATAAATAAAGAATTATCATAATATAACAAGTAAAAATTATAAGATAATTAGTGAAAAATAATAATAAGGACAAGTAATAGTAATATATTCAGCAAACATAATATGATATTAATTCAGAAATTAACTAAAATAATGGTAAATAATAATATTAAACAATCATTTGGTCGGCCAAACTATCTTTACAGCAAACCTATTGCATATTTATCACAAACCCCTTTTTTCTTTTCTTTTCTCAGTATATCAGTCCTAATGATGAGTCTTGGTCTAGACTCGAAACGTCGACCAATATAAAGATGAACACTGTGGAAAATCTGAATTCCTCTCAGAAACCTTGTTTCATTTTTTAAGAGCTTGACACAAGAAAAGGAACGTTGATCCAACCTCAAATCATGGTCTCCAAGAGGCCACAACTTCGAAGAGGTTCTCATCAGATGGGAGAAAAACGATCTAGAAGCGATACATATCAAAGGATCCAACGGATAGATCATACTTCAATGCCCCTAATAAATGATTCACCATATAGTCTACTAGATCTAGGTCAAAATAAGTTGAGTAGACAATGAAAGGCTCATCTTAATTAGTAGGTATATGAATGGGATAGGTTGCCACATAATTAACCTATGGCAAGGGGGATACCACTTGCACATAAGGACCATTTAGGTATGATGGTTAATTGGGAGCCAAATTAGGACCAACAAACGAAATCTAGTCAATAGTCGCACCCAAGGAGTAAATTAAAATCCAAAGGGCCTTGGACTACCATCACATCGATATAGACAGTCTTTCCTCCCAAAGTAATAGGTAACTTAGGAAGGATCCCTAATAGTTGAACAATTGACTGGTTCCTCTATTAAAAGCCAACACGTTTATGTAACAGACACAATATGCAGAGAACCTAAAGCTTGCCAAGTAGTTGAGGACAAAATACTAACAGATGCACCTTCATATATGATTATGCAAGGTATGACCACATTATAAGCATGTACCATGATTTGGAAGGGCACATAAGGAGGAAGATGATATCCTGCCAGTAGAATCCAATCAAAGGAAGTGACCATGCTACTTGGAGGGGATGTCGTCGGAATAGGAGAATTTCTCCCTTGTGTTGTCGTAATGGGAGGATTTACCCCCTGTGCCATTGGAACAAGAGGACTACCCCCTAGTTCATTAGAATCTGAAGAAATGAGAAGAACTTGAGCAGTATGAAGTTCACTATCTATGGAAAGGTACAATAACTGAAGGTGAAATTGAGTCAACCATTTTCTCACCCAATGGTTGGTCAGGAAAAAAACTCATGGAATTCACATTCAGAGAGAGTGGGATTGATGGGATGTTGGGATGGGGTCCCCTGGTTCAATTTTAGGGCAAAAGCCCAAGTTTTGGGGCAGAAGCCCAAGTTTTGATGTATATTCTCTGCAAATTATGGTCACGGAGTGCGTAGATAGTTAAAGAGTCAAAAAGGGTTTTACCCTTCTTTATGTAAGTTAAGTCGGCTATAATGTCCCTTAATAATAAATAATAAATAATAAAAATAAAAATAATATAAATAATATTAAATATAACAATAAACAATAAATAAAAAAAATAGTAATAGTAATAAATAATAAATATTAATAAATTAATTACATGCTCTAAATAAATATAAATAAGAATAAAACAAGAAAGGAATAAAAATCAGTAAAGCTATCAAAAAGTAAAAACAAAAGAATAAAAAAAGAAAGCAATAAAGTTGCATGTGGACACATAGGGTGTGTGCATGTGGTTCCCCTTCCAATGTTTGCTCTATTTAATAGATGGGGAGGAAGATGAAAGGCATTCCATCATTCCATGATTCCGTCATCCATTCTCTTGGGAGAATAGCGTTGCGAGACAAAGGATTCCCTAGCAGTAGTACGTTGATTGAGGGCTCGGGGGTGGTCAGTTGTAGCAAGATTTTGTGCTAAGCCTACGGTTGGGTGGAGAGTTGTCCCCAATACTTTTTTGCAGTTAGCAAAATTCAACTAGAATTCAACCCCGAAGTCACAAGTGAGAAACGTCATCGCCACAGGTAAGTTATCTCTACTCGTATTTCTGAAATTTGATGTTAATTAGTTGATAAATTGCGTGTTGATTATAAATCTCATGATTTGTCTAATTAATTACATGTTTTTATTTCAGGGCTGTTACATATGGTATCATAGCTTAGGTTCAACTCTTAGGGCCTATAGACATTTTAATGTAGAAAACTTCGATCTAAATGATTAAAAAAAAAAATATTAATTATAGTCACATCATAATGATTCTCTAGTTGTGACTTATCACTCACATAATGTGGCTCTGCAAGTTGTGACTACAAATTTTCTCATTGTCCCTCTTTGGCTTTGGCTCTATCCTCAATTCCGCCAAAAGTGTGGGATCTGCACATGCAGGAATTCTATCAAAGACCATAGATTGATTATATTAGGGCAGTTTGACACAATAGGTTTGGTTCATCTATTAATATTTTATAATTCAAATAATTGTATCTATGTTTGATTACCCATTTGGATTTTTACTTGGAAAATTTATATATATATAAATTGGTGTAGTGTGCAAAACAATCCATTTGTATCCAACGTTCTGAAACGTTTGAATTGAATCTTAATTGTAAAGTTGTGATGTATGATCCATTTAGTTTTCCAAATGTTCAATTACAAAGCATAAATGCAATAACGTGCCATATAACCTCTTTGTTTTTATACTTCTTAAAAATTCAAATAAGTTGTTATTGAGATACTGTATCATGTGCTGGGTTGTGCATTTCAATTGTTTTTCATTATTCAGTGTCCCAGATGATCCATTTTGGGTTTTGTTGATTTTTGGTAAAAAAATCAAAGCGTTAGATGCTCGTTTTGGTAGATTGCAAGTGGAATTCTTAGGGATGTTGCTGATTTTGGAAATTCTGCTGTTTATTTGAAAGAAACAGTAGAATTGTAGGGAGAGCATAATTTTTGCTTGGAATTGACCAAATTGTGCAAATTTGTTGCAAATATTCCGTTGTTTTGGGATTCGGAGACGGTGAAATTTATGAACAATGTTTTGCCTAAATGAATGACAATTTGAACAAATTTAAAAGAAAAACACATTGGTTACCTGTAAATGAAGTGTGACAGTCAACCTTGCACAAGATTTGAGATCTTGGTGTAGAAAATCTAGAGAACTTAGGGTGGAAGAATATCTAAGAGAAATTAGGGTTGTAGAACCGTAAAACCCATCTCCAACAACATATTGGACCGAGTGATCTAGGACTAAGTTTTTCTAGTAGACCCCATTATCTCAAACCTTATTAGCTTGTACATTATTTGAATTACCCAATGGATGCCCTTTCGATTTTCATTTGCACCATAAAATTTAAGAAGCAAGGTATGAGTGTAGCATTTGTCCAACTTTTTTTTTTGAATTCATTAGACGTTTTGGTTTTCGATATACTGCAATAATCTATCTGATAAATTTAGGTTTATTTTTAAAGTTGGAAATCGAGCATCGTTCCTGGAATTTGCCTTCGCATAAAATCCACTAATGGGTATTGGTTTAAATTTAGGGTGTTTCTTTGCCATTCATTTTACTCATTTGACCCACATGTGCATATTTTGTTGCATTTGAATGGCTTTGTCAATTATTTTCCATTTGAATTGATGCCTCTTTGGACCCGGTTCACTTCATTGTACGTGGATAATTCAGATCAGATGTGCTATTAGCAGTTCGTAATAATATTTTGGATTTAAGAGATCTGTGGTTTTCAATTTTTGGATTAGTAACCGGAGAACCCACAGTATAAATCTGATTAGACTTTCTCATATCCTTTACCTTCTAGAATTAAATTGGTGAATTCAAGGTGGGGTCATTCCTCAATTCATCATGAATTTCCACAACATGGGTATGTAAAGTTAGAGCTTGATTTCAAGCTAAAACATTGGAGGAATTACTGATTTTGACGTAGTATGCTAACCGTTTGACAAAATGTGTTCTTGAAAACTTTGCATCTACTCAACAGCTAGGCTCAAATTTGTAGGCTAGAATGCCGAATTTATATGCAGGTTTAGACTCAAATTTGTAAGCTGGAATGCCTATTTTCTGTGCCTAAAAGTTTATAGTTCCATAACTATGTGTCACAACAGTTTTTGAATTTCTTAGAGTATTTTAATAAATCTGAAGAATATGCCAGCTGTAGCATGAGTCTTGGTATGGGCATTAACATTGACAAATCATAACAAATCCCTAGGCATATATTCATTTGGATTATATTTGCACATTATTTCAAATTAGTGAAATCACCGTGACTATCCCGTTCAGATGGATGCATACAGGCTATGTGATAAAATGTATGAACGAAAATTTTCAGCTGTATGATGATTTTAGAGTTGAGATAGCAAGTGGGAAGCTTTGCCTTTGATTCTTGAACCACTTTCACCACTTTGAAATTGCCTTAGAATTTGACTTCTAAACATTATACTGGCCATCAGTGCTTGTCAAAGGATTATGTATCTAGTTGCATTGGTGTTTACATAAATAAATAACCAAAATTTGAACTAGGACCATTTTTTTAATTCTTTGGTGATTACTTCAAATTCAAACAAAATACATCTCAATTCTGTTTCAGATTTGTGACTCTGTCTTCTTGCTGCCTTATTTGAATACTACCCATGTATTTAGTAAACACGCTAATTTTAGAGCTTCCTCTGTTCTATTGTTGTCTGAAAATACGTGCTTCGTTTTGATAATAGCTCCATTTGCATGATGGAAACAATAGTTTGATGATTAGTAACAAACTCATTAGTTTATGGATTTGGCTATCCATGAGAAGGAGATTCCAGGACATTATACCTATATTACATTGATAGTTATCCTACGCGTGGCGAAAATAGGGTATTTCCCTGCATCACAGATACGAACTGAAATACCATTTAAGAGTATTATTTAGGGAAACCCCTAGTGGTGATTAGATTCACCTTAAGTAGAGGGAGGAAAAGCCGAAGTGATAGTGGTTTATCCGAGTTGCCATTGCTTTATCTTGAGAAAGATCGTTCATCTCTTGCAAGACAGACTGAGAATGTCTAAGGGTGCATAAACAATATGTCCCTTTTAAGGCCTAATAGTGGTGAGATGGTGAATGGGCATTTTGTTGAAGACTTATTTCTTACTATTTTGGAAAAAAAGGTTAGTTGACAACATGGTTGGAATGTATTCAGAGTTTTAATGAAACCTCTGGCTCCTAGCTTCGAATGGTCAACACATAGTGCTATCAACAAGCTGAAGAAGCTATTTTTAATTGGCTTGTTGGTTAGGAATGGTTATGGCTATTTTTAACTGGTTTGTTGGTTAGGAATGGTTAGGAACTTGAAGTTTTTAAATTTTTGGAATTCCTTTTGCGTTTTAAACCTCTCCCACATCTCTGTGTGAGGAGAGAGGAGATCTAGCAATAGAGAAAGAACATTGGACTTGTAGCACAATCTTTAACCTCTCCAACGACCTGTTGTGGCCAACAACAACCCTTCTTCTTATTTAGTTTTATTACTAATACTAAATAAGTGGGGACCCTTATTCAAAAAAAATTAGCGCTTGTATTCCCTTTTTGAATAAAACTTACTATCATAAACTTAGGAGAATACCCAAAAAATCTAAAAAGACTTAAGTATTATGATAAGTTCGAATAAATCCACCTTCAATAAAGAACGTCACATCGCAAAAAAGGTAATGGATGCCTTCCTACAAGAGAAATCCTAAGACTGTGAAATCGTGATGCGAAACTACGCACTAAAAGATACTCATCGCATCACATACCTCAAATATCACTTAAAGCTGAAATGCCTCAAACTGCTGATATGCGATGGTGCATCTCGCAAATCGCATTTCGCAAAAAACGCATTATAATAGATGATTGCCACATGCAACAGAGTAGCGATATTGCGATCTGTGATATTGCGAAGCAAATCGCAAAATTGCCTTATCACAGACCTACAAGGCTCGTTGTTCAAAAAAGTTGTTTCCATAAACTGATGCCCAATTATGCATGTTAAAGTTAATTAATGAGTTAGTTGGAAATCATTAATGAAGTATGGTTTTGATCTGATTGAAGAGCCATTTCACGTAAGGTGATATATTTTATATGTTTTCTGCGTTTAAAGCTTTCCCGTCACCTTTTTCTTATCATTACTCTTACCTCATTTGTAAACTGCAAGAGCGAAGAGCAGAGAAGTATACATAGCAGTGTTCAAGATATTATGGGAAAGAAGGGTAAAGCTTCGAGTTCTGAAGATAAAGAAATGACACCCTTGTACACAGACACCACCTGTAACAAAGACGCCGGTATTACTACTTGGGGAGACATGTAAAATCTACTCGAGGAAGAAAATCACAGGATAATGGAGGTTACAGCTACTGCAGGCTCACACAGGTCTTCTGAGGCATCAATTATAGAACTATCATGTTTGTTCTTGCACCAAATAGTGGCGAGGCCTAAAAATCTTCCATACACGGGCATGGCCAAATGGGTACTAGATAATGTTGATATCACGAATAGAGAATTTAAAGCTCAGAACCAAGAACTCGCGGAGTCCTTATTTTCACAAAATTTAAGTTTTATATCCTCTAACAAAAAACACGTAAGAGGCGAAAATCCCACCAGTGAACCCCAGATCGAGAAACAGAGGCAATTTCTGATCAGTTTCACTAGGAAAAACCCCTCGAAAAGGAAAGCCTCTAATCACTCAGTCACCTGTAAGCTCGAAAATTGTAGGAAAAAGCGCTAAAGGCGAAAAGAAAAACTTGAACTCTAAAACTAGTGGTATTTATCAGGGATACTCTCAAGTGATATGCAAATATTTACCAAATGTACAACACCTACAGAAAAGCTAGAGACAGAAGGCTCAAGAGAAAGCAGAGTCCATCAAAAGGTTAACCAAGTTAAATTGGGATTCTTACTGGACATACTTGGTAAAACCACATAGCCAGTGCATGACTCTCAAATGTATCATTAACCCTGCCAAGAAGATGGTGCCAGCACTTGCCGATTCTATTTTTGTAGGATAGTTAAAGTCGGAAGTCGACCAGCCAACTCTCTCCAAGAAAATGTTGAACGCTTGCGACTACAAGGAACAGATACATAAATAGTTAGTTATTAGTTTTAGTTTTAGATTCAGTTTTAGCTTTAATTTTGCTTTATTTTTTCCTGAAATGAGGACGGTCATTTAAACCACATCCTACATTTTTGTAATAAATTATTTT
>APFE030074984.1:18567-37260 GCA_000404065.3 Pinus taeda
CCATCTCAACCTCTCCACCGCGAAGTCAACCATCCACCCTTCCACTTCAGATTATTGTTCACTAGTCCACTGGAACTTCCACATCTCCTTCTCAATCATCTGGAACTATAATATCCTCATCTTCCCAACTGCAAGGATCATCTTTTGCGCTTTCCTCTTTTAGTAGTTCAGCGATGGCCCAATCTCCATGGAATAACCCAGGGGCAGTCTTAATGCCTACACCCTTGAGTCAAATACTGGCCCATCCTAAAAAATGGCTGCCTAAGTTCAATCCTGAAACAAGCATGCTAGTAGAAGAACATATAAATAACTTTATGTTATCTATAAATCTCAATGGGGTTACTAATGAAGAAGTTGTTGTTCGGCTCTTTCCTTACACTTTGCAAGGAGCCACCGGATCATGGTATTTCTCATTACCATCTGGATCTATCACTAGTTGGGATATTTTCCAAGAACAATTCCTGACTAAGTTCAGTGATGATAGGTCTAATGCGACACTGATCAATGACCTGTCTAATTTGAGGGCTAAGTCAAAGGAACCTATCAAAGATTTTAACTCACGTTTCAATAAAATATTGAACAAAATTCCTACCGCTTCCAAGCCTAGCGAAGAAGTTCGAAGTGAATGGTATATATCGGCTCTACCATCAAACATAGCAATCTTCGTTGATAGGGCTAACAAAACAACTTAAGTTGACAATATGAAGGAAGCAATAGCCGTAGAGAAACGTATCATAGCCTTAGAAAAGAAAATTTTCATTAATGAACAAAAATCTAAGAAGATTACTTTTAAGGAAGATCCAAAGAAAAAATTGAAAGACCCATTCGATTTAGAAGGATTGCAGAAAGTTTTGAAAACCATGTCTAATGAAATGATCAACATAAAAAATCAAGTAGCAGAAACTTCTTCTAAAAAACCATACAAGCCTTATAGAAGAAATCCTTCGACTGATTCAAAGCCTCCCAATGCTATTACAAACACTGAATCAGAAGAAGAAGAAGAGGAAATTTCCAATGAAGAGCCTATTGATGAAGAAGAAGTTGTAGAAGTACAAGGTATGTGGGATTTCATCCTCCCAGATGAAGAGGATCAAGAGGCATCGCCGGTCAGTACTAGAAGTAGAAATCAACTCGATCCTCCTCAACCTACTCCTAAGCCAAAGAGTGCAAGCTCAAGGCCTAAGGACAAAGTTGTAGCAAAGAAGATAGCACCTAAAGCAACTCAAACAAGCCCAATCCAAACAGATTCACCAACTCCATCTAAAACGTTGATTGTTTTGGATGAGATGAAGTATAATATCATAGAATACATGAAGAAGACTAGGGCTAACATCACTTTTTATGAGTTGAGCAAGTTAAAACATCAGTAAAAGATTCTTTTGAAAGAATTACAAGTAGTACCAGTTGCATCTCTACCCGTCGTTGTAATCTCGCAAGCTTCTCATGAGATGGGAAGACCTCCAACTAATGTGACTAATAAAGTTGATCCAAACGATATCGCTTTAATTGGAGGAAGGTCAAGATCTCATACTCCCCCATTTCTTCTTACTTACGAAGTTTTCAACAAAAATTTTCATAATTGTTTAGTTGATTCAGGAGCTTCATCTAATATCTTACCTAAATCAATATGTGCAAAGTTGAATGTTCAACCTCAAAAATCTGTTGTACGTATAGTTCAGCTGGATCGGTGGCAAGTTGAAGTGATTGGAAAACTAAATTAGGTGACCATAAGGCTATCATCTAATCCAAAGGTATGTCAAGTCATCGACATTTTAGTTGCAGATATTCCATAATTTTATAGCTTAATTCTTAGCAGATATTGGTTTGAAAAACTTCATGGATACTTTGCAACCGATTGGTCGCATATGTGGCTCCCTTACAATGGTAAACCAAATCAAATAAAGGTTGAGTGAGAAAGACATCAGAAATACATAGTAATGGAATTAGAAGGAGAAAATGAACTTGTAGCATACAATAACAATATAATTGGAAACTATTTTGTTGATTCTTTTTTAGGAAACTTTAATGCTCATACTTCACCTTACTTAGAACATTCTGTTTTATCTCAAGTAGAATTTTTTTCTCAAATAGATAGTTCTAAATGTATTAATTTTATAGATAGTCCTGTAAATAAATTTTTATTTTGGAAGTTATTTTTTGACGATTCTAAGTCTAACGAGGGAGCAGGAGCAAGATGCATATTAATCAGTCTAGAGGGAAACAAAGCTATGCTAACTTGTAGACTCGAGTTTGATTGCACCAATAATATTGCAGAATATGAGGCTTTAGTCCAAGGATTATACAAAGTAATCGGATTAGATATCAAATATCTACAAGTTTTCAAAGATTCTGAAATTGTTATCAGACAGGTACGAAATACTATACATTGTCTATCAGGTCATTTAAAGCATTATCAATCTTTAGTACAAGATCTGACTGAACATTTTATAGCATTCAATATTTCATCAATTCCCAGACTCCAGAATGCTAGTGCTGACCTCTTGGCAAACGTAGCTTCCAAGATCATTCCCTCAGAAGACTATAGCCCCAATAGATTTTCAATAGAATTAATCTTTAGACCCTCGATTCCTGATAACATTACTAATTGGAGAATTTTCAACGATGACCCTGATATTGTAAGCTTCCTCACATCAGAGGGATCTTAAACTAATCAGATAATAGATGAGGACCAACATGACAGACAATTGCAACAAGATAGAACTAATAATGCTATGCCAAAATCAGTAGTCAAATTAAAAGATCTATACGATTTGAAAGATCGATTCAAAAGATCTACCAATTAAAAACTTCAAAGTTCAACTCTGAAATATGAATTAGTAAATCTAGGATCTAATACCAAACCGCAAAATATCAATCTAGGTCTTGGCCTAGCCCCTGGAGAAAGATTAGCGTATGTTCGTCTCCTGAAACAATACAAAAGTGTCTTTGCCTGGAACTACAATTAACTTAAGACTTACAATACTTATATCATCCAACATACTATCCCAATGATAAATGATGAAAAACCTGCCCAGTAAACGCTGAGAAAGATCCATCCTAATTTAGAAAACCAGATCAAATCTAAGCTCAATAAGTTATTGAAAGCCAAAATTATTTTTCCCGTTCGACATTCTAATGGGTTTCCAATATGGTTCCCGTTAGAAATAAAAATGGAGACATTAGAATTTGCATTGACTTTCAAAATCTTAACAAAGCCTGCCAAAAGAATAATTTTCGTTTGCCTCCCATGGAGCAAATATTATAAGCAGTTGTAGGATCAGAATTAATGTCCTTTTTAGATGGTTTCTCCGGCTACAACCAAGTTTTGGTCCATCCCGATGATCAATTAAAGACCACATTTAGAACCAAATGGGGTACTTATGCATATCAAAAGATGCCTTTTGGTTTGATCAACGCTGGTGCCACATTTCAAAGGGCCATGGACATCACATTTAAGGGATTAGTAAACAAATCAGTAGTAATCTACTGGGATGATATAACTGTATATTCCAATAAACGAGGCAATCATCTCAGAGATTTAAAACAGATCTTTCAATGTTGCCAACAGTATGGAATTTCACTTAACCCAAAAAAGTCCTTTTTTGCATCAAGTGAAGGAAAACTTTTTGGATTCATAGTGTCAAAATTTGGAATCCATATTGATCCTGACAGAATCAAGGAGATTTCTGAAATACCCTTGCCTCACAACAAGAAACCATGCAATCTTTCCTTGGTCAGATTAGTTTTGTAAAGAGATTTGTTCCAGATTTTTCAAGAATCGTATCTCCTTTACAAGCAATGATTAAAAATAACTCAATCTTCAAATGGGACCAAGATGAATATGAAGCATTCAATCTGATTAAACAAGCGATTGTTAACACTCCATCTTTAGTAACTCCAAATTTTTCTGATCCTTTCACTTTATATACATTTGCCTTTGACAGATCATATGATGTGATACTCACTCAAGCAAATCAAGACAAGGCGGAAGCTCTAATTTCCTTTTTCAGTTCAAATCTACAAGGGGCTTAATTAAATTATTCAGACGTCGAGAAACAAGCTTATGCTGTTTTCAAAGCGATCAAGTATTTTAGACCCTTTCTGCTTAAAACCCATACAAAAATCATAGTATCGTTTCCAGCGGTAAGAAATCTCTTGCTATAGAAAGATGTGGGTGAGAAAAGAGCCAATTGGGTTACTGCCTTACAAGAATACAACATTGAAATTAAACAAGCAAGTATTATAAAAGGTCAAGGCTTTTGCAAACTGCTGGCTCGAGCATCGCTTATTTCCGAAATACCATCTTCAGAAGTACAAACGTATGAGGTAAGCCTAAATGATGTTGAATCATTATACATTGATATCATATTTTATCTAAAGAACGGTAATGCTCCTTCCAACCTCGATTATACAAAGAAAAGAGCCCTAAGGTTGAAGGCTAAACAATATCAATTTGTAAACGATGTACTTTTTAGGATGAATTATGATTATGTTCACCTTAGATGTCTTGAGAAATCTGACACTGAAAACGTATTGCAGGAACTCCACGATGGACCAACGGGTGGACATTATGCTGGAGATGCTACTACACATAAAATATTGCATGCAGGCTACTATTGGCCTACACTATTCAAAGACGCACATATCTACGTAAAGAAATGTCAAGTTTGTCAAAATGCTGCTGGGAAACAAAAGAAACCATCATTGCCTTTGCAACCAGTTAATCTTGAGCAACCTTTTGATTAATGGGGATTAGATATAATAGGTGAGATCGTTCCTCACTCTTCTAAATAGCATAGGTAAATCCTTACGGCTACAGATTATTTTACTAAATGGGTAGAAGCAGTTCCTCTCAAGACAGATAATGCCGAACACATCATTGATTTCATAAATCAATTCATAATCATCAGGTTTGGTATACCTTCTGCTCTAATGTTTGACAATGCATCGTATTTCTCTAGCAATGCTATGACTGAATTTGCACTCAAAAGAGGTTTTAAACTTAAACACTCTGCCAGTTATTACCCACAGAGGAACGGGTTAGCTGAATCAATGAATAAAAACTTAAACATAATCATTAAGTGAACCATTGACTAAACTCATAAGGATTGGCACAAATCCCTAATATATGCTTTATGGGCAAATCGAATAACGCAGAAAGCCTCTATTGGCACTTCTCCATTTAATTTAGTTTATGGGAAAGAAGTGATCCTTCCAACTCATCTAGCGATCCCCTCTTTAGCCTTAGTTCAATATATTGACAAAACACCAACTTCTTCCTTACAACTAAGGTAGCTGCAAATTCTTAAGCTAGAAGAACAACGAGAACAGGCTAAAATAACTCATGCTCATCACCAAGCATTAGTTAAAGCTTCTTTTGATTCAAACATGATATCCAGAAAGGACTTTCAGATTGGAGATCTAGTTTTAAAATGGGACAAGGCTCATGAGGAAAAGGGAAAACATACGAAATTTCAATGAATGTGGCTTGGCCCTTTCCAAATTGTAGAAATCATAGGTCCATCTACTTTTATGTTACACGATTTAACAGGAAAAAGAGAATCTTTACCTGTTAACGGGAAGATCCTCAAAAAATACTTTCCATAGGAGATCATTCTTCTATTTTTGTAGATTAGTTTTTCCTTTTGTTTTCATAATAAAACCAATTGTAAATGGTTACATTTGGAATTCATGAAAAAGACAAGTTTGTTTGTTTTGTTTTTTTTTTTTTTTTTTTTTTTTTTTTTTTTTTTTTTTTTTTTTTTTTTTGTATAAATAGAATTGTTTTGGAAAATTAGTCATTATTATTGAAAGATATAGTCAAAAGCTATAAGCCTGAAAATGATACTAGTTTCAACCTTGTAAATTTTTAGTGGGAATTTGTTTTATATCAGTCAAATGAAAGGTATCAATACCAAAATAAAGATTCTCTGTAGAAAATCTCTTTCCAAAAACTCTACCGTTGTCATCTAGAGCTATTCTTAAGGAAACAATGACTTCCTCCCGACTTAGGAAATTACGACCTTCAAGGAATAATCCAACAATACACTTTAAACTTAAAGAATAAGAGGTCTCATCATGAGACGACTTATCATGATCATAGATATTCTAGCTTGTTGACTTTGCCAAAACTGCATACCACAACAGGGCAATGACTCGAGATTGTAACAATCAAAAGACAAGGGATCTCATCACGAGCCAGCTTGTTTAGCAAAGTTATAAATCAAGTGAGTGGCACTGTCATAATTTGGCTACCAAACTAAGGCTTTGTTCTTTAAGGATTAAAAGAAAATAAAAGCAATAAGTGTGGATATGGATTTCTCTTTGAAAATCGTATATTTCTCCAAGTAGGATACAGGATCATTGCTGGGTAACAGGTAACCCTATCGAGGCTATAAACGCCTGCAGGCAGTAGAGGCTCTACCTATGACAAATGAGCATATTGAAAATTGATTTACAGAGAAGTCTTTGTTTTTATCTTTATAAACCTAGTGACTGATGTAGATACAATGACTAACTCTAGGAAGTAAATAACCAACGTTAACATAGAAGAAACAAACTATCATTGATAGCTACAATCATGGTGTATTTTATCTCTCTATAATAAAGTTTGATTTTCTAGAAAAGTTTTCTGTTTTGGAAGTTTAGAAATTCAAAAGAAAAGCAGAGATAACTGGTTCTTCCAAGTGAATCGCCAATTTTTGTGGCTAGCAACAACTCCCCTTCTTATTTAGTTTTATTACTAATACTAAATAAGTGGGGACCCTTATTCAAAAAAAAATAGCGCTTGTATTCCCTTTTTAAATAAAACTTACTATCATAAACTTGGGAGAATACCTGAAAAATCTAAAAAGACTTAAGTTTTATGATAAGTTCGAATAAATCCACCTTCAATAAAGAACGCCACATTGCAAAAAAGGTAATGGATGCCTTCCTACAAGCAGAATCCTAAGACTGCGAATTCACGATGCGAAATTACGCACTAAAAGATACTCATCACATCGCATGCCTCAAATATCACTTAAAGCTGAAATGCCTCAAACCACCGATATGCGATGGCGCATCTCGCAAATCACATTTCACAGAAAACACATTATAACGGATGATTTCCACATGCTACAGAGTAGCAATATTGCGATTTTGCGATATTGCGAAGCAAATCGCAAAATCACCTTATCACAGACCTACAGGGCTCATTGTTCGAAAAAGTTGTTTCCATAAACCGATGCCCAGTTATGCGCGTTAAGGTTAATTAATGATTTAGTTGGCAATCATTAATGAAGTACGGTTTTGATCTGATCGAAGAGCCATTTAACATAAGGTGATATATTTTATATGTTTTCTGCATTTAAAGCTTTCCTGCCACCTTTTCCTTATCATTACTCTTGCCTCATTTGTAAACTACAGGAGCGAAGAGCAGAGAAGTATACATAGCAGTGTTCAGGATATTATGGGAAAGAAGGGTAAAGCTCTGAGTTCTGAAGATAAAGAAATGACACCCTTGTACACAAACACCACCTGTAACAAAGATGTCGGTATTACTACTTGGGAAGGCATGTATAATCTACTTGAGGAAGAAATCCCAGGATAATGGAGGTTATAGCTACTGCAGGCTCATACGGGTCTTCTGAGGCATCAATTACAGAACTATCATATTCGTTCTTGCGCCGAATAGTGGCGAGGCCTAAAAATCTTCCATACATGGGCATGGTCAAATGGGTACTGGATAATGCTGATATCACGAATAGAGAATTTAAAGCTCAGAACCAAGAACTCACAGAGTCCTTATTTTCACAAAATTTAAGTTTTATATCCTCTAACAAAAAACATGCAAGAGGTGAAAATCGCACCAGGGAACCCCAGATCGAGAAATGGAGGCAGTTTCTGATGCGCGATTAGCACCTAGCGCTAATCGCGCATCGCCAGGCAAAACCCATCGAAAAGAAAAGCCTCTAATCACTCAGTCGCTTGTAAGCCTGAAAATTGTAGGAAAAAGCGCTAAAGGTGAAAAGAAAAACTTGAACTCAAACTAGTGGTATTTACCAGGGATATTCTCAAGTGATATGCAAATATTACCAAATGTACAACACCTACAGACAAGCTAGAGACAGAAGGCTCAAGATAAATCAGAGTCCATCAAAAGGTTAACCAAGTTAAATTGGGAATCTTACTGGACATACTTGGTAAAACCACACAGCCAGTGCATGACTCTTAAATGTTTCATTAACTCCGCCGAGAAGATGGCGCTAGCACTTGTCGTTCCGTTTTTGCAGGACAGCTAAAGTTGGAAGTCGACCAGCCAACTCTCCTCAGGAAATGTTGAACACTTGTGACTACAATGAACAAATACATAGATAGTTAGTTAGTAGTTTTAGTTTTAGTTTTAATTTTGCTTTATTTTTGCCTGAAATGAGGACGGTCATTTGAACCGCATCCTACATTTTTGTAATAAATTATTTTTAGATTTAGCTAGTAGTATTTAAACCCTTCTCATGCATTTAGAGAAGGGTCCTGAAATTTGTCAAAAACTTGTCCTCAGAACATGCACTTTTGCACCCTCCGAGGAGGTTTTGATGAATGGATGGAACATGATTTATTGATATCTGTGTTTAATATCTACTACTGATGTTGCACTTTTGTACTCTTAGTGGATGTTGGATTAAGAAGAGATAGGTCATTATTGCTGAAGCTCATGAGTAGAACTCGTTATAAATGGTACTTTTATCTCTTAACTATTTCTGCTTATGTGTTAAGGTGATATTCATGTTCAATTATTTATATATGAATGCTTGAATGCTTGAGTTATCATTTGGCACTTTTGTACGGTGATAGCTATTTATTTATGCTTAATATATGAGTAACTTATTATGTGATATGTTTTCCACAATCGTTTCATCTAACTTTTTATACGAAATGGTTTATCTTTATTGAATTCTTTTCTCATAGCAATTGAATGATCTTTATTATCAATTGCCATTTGAAATCATTTTAGATCGCATAACTAAAAGATTAAATCCCGGGTTAGTTTAGAATTAGATATTTTTGTTCATTAGAATATGATTACATTAGATTTAGAATAAAAGCATTTTACTTAGGAATTATTAGAAAGGAAATATCAATTATCAACACACACGCACACACATAAATTGGGAAACTGGTACCATATCCCCAGTCGGACCCACTATACCAAACGGAAAAGGAGCTGCTAACCAAGGTTCGGACCGGGTGGGTATCCCCCTTGTTGAGACTTGATTTTCGGGGCTTCAACACGACCAAGCCTATCAAGCATGGAACTCATCATTCCATAACTAAGGCCACACCCACCACATGATTAAACTCATGGGAGTTGCACTTATAATTATAATTAGTTATTTTAATTATATTATATTTAAATAATATAATTAATTATATTAAATGTAAAAATATTAATTTTAATGCATTCATGTAGAGATAAATATAAGTGTTTGTGTATTATTTGTATAGGTATTAGTGAATTATTATAAATATTTGTTTTAATTAGTTTTTAAAATATTTAGAATACTATAAAATTAGTGGTTATTGATAACTTATGGTTTAAGTATTGTAATAAATAAATTGGATGAATGGAAAATAAATTGTGGTTTGATCTCTATTGTGGAACTTATTATTATTGTTAAGAAAGATAAGGAAAAGTAAAGATGAAATGTTTGCCTTTTCATGTTTTAATTCTAATTACAAATATTGATTTCTCACCTAATGTATACTTGTCTATTAAATTAAGATGTCAATTTTATTTACCGTATGGGTTTCCTTGGGTCTAGTTATTAATGTTGTTGACACTAATATATTAAATTTACATTGATTGAGTGAGAATTTTTTGGACCTTCATGAAATTAGTTTTATAATAACTAACAACGCGGTGTCCCTTATTGAATTATGTGAGTTTTGATGATTGATCAATTATGACTTGATTCATCAAATTGATTATAGAGGTATCAAGCTTTCTCATGGTGTTGATCTACTATACATCATCTAAAATATAATTTGTTGATTATTTCAATAATTCTCACTATATTTATTTATAGGTTGGTTGCAATAATGTGATCATGTGCCTATGTTGTATCATAGTTTCCGACATCTTATATTTTATGGAATTGATGTAAGGGTTTGAGCTCGCAAGGGTATACATATGTGTAATTTTGGGTTATCATTTGCCGTTGGGAGTGCTCTTTTTACAAAGATATAGATGTAATTCATATGATTGAAAATATATGTGATTCAAATCTCATAGTCCTTTGGGAATATCAATAGTTTAACTGGTCAACATTGCTTTGAGGATTTCACCCCTTGAAATTTAAAGATAATGACTATAACCCTAGGTAAATAGTCAACTTCCTAGTTAAAAGAATAGTAAATGATTATTAAAAAAAAGTAATTGGTACCTTGAGGATATGCATTAAGTAAACAAACTGCAGTATATATATAAACCACATGTTGGTATATTTTAGTTTCAGTGGCAAAATCATACAGATTTGGAATAGTTTGTTTAATTAAATGTCTGATTTGCATTAGAATTAATTTATTGTTGTTATTTCATTCTCTGGTTGCATGTATTTTCTTCAACTGAAATTGGTTCTTTAAATAGAGTTTCATGGTTTCTATGTAACTGATCTCTCATTACTAATGTAGAAACCCAAACATAGTTTCGTAACTAACTGAGTTAAATAGTTCACCCTTATGACCATTTGAGACCTAGATCCATTTAACTTTGCAAACAATTTATAGAGGAATGAATGGTTTTACATAGATGCTAAATAAATGAGCACGAATTTTCTTGAGTTCTCTTTCAGCTATTTCCTTATTTCCTTACTCTCACTAAATTTTAAATTTGTTTTCACTCTTTATTAAGAAATTTAATGGTTTCATTGCTCCATTTTATCTAACTAGGTTGTGGTATCTCGGTTTATTTAAACTGTTATATCTTATAAAACTTTGATTTATATCGTTGTTAACTAGTCCTTTCATGACAAACCAATTAAATTTGACACAGGTTAGGGTAGATCCCATTTTTTTACTCATTTCCAGATCTACCCTCTATCAAATAAGATAAGTCCAAGATGCATAGTCTGCTGTCATTTCAAGTAAGTTATTGTTATTCAAGTTTGGAAAAAAATATGGTGAATACTGGTCTTGTTCCTCATTGAGCTCAGTAATTTATTTCTAACTCATACCTTTTAGCAACATATTCCATCCAAACACCATTAAGAATCAAACAGACCCTATAATGCTTGAATGACCTTTTAATGGATGCTAACAATTGATTGGTTCAAATGATTTTTTGTTTCTTTAAGGATTGCAACATCTAAATCTAAGGAATAGAAAAAAGGTCAAGGTCATATAGTTTATTCTCACAATCCTAGAGATGTTTTCACGTTGAACACACTTTTCACATATTAATATTGTGGATTGATGTAGATTTCACCTGGATGTCCTGCTTCCTGAGCCTGATGTCACCCACCAAATTTGCTTAGGCCTGTTGAATCACTGTTTGAGAGTTTTTTGTGAATGATTTGGTTTTATTTGTAAATTATTAGAAGGGTAGTTGAGGTGCATGCTTTTCTACATCCTCATGGGCTATAATTTCTGAATTATTGCACCCTAGTTAAGGTCACACTTAATAAAATTGTGTATGGTGATAATCTACCCATAATTGACGATGTATAATTCTCTGAAAGATCGGTATATTTTCTATCCATCAGCTTATTTTCACATGAATTATGTGATACCATGCTATGATGTTAAACATATCTTGAATGATGGTCATTTCTGAACATTGTAAACAACTCAATTTCACATCCTAAACATTCATTTCTTGTGATTGAACAATACGCCAACTGACATGATTCGATCCACATTGGACAGCATTTTCCCTAAAAAAAATTAGCACTATTGATATGGTATACTGGCATGTTCTTGTGGAGGAACAAATCTTTAATGCTGGTGTATCTTCTTAACTACTCACCACTAGTTCATTTTACAACACAATTTACATAGTTCTTGAAGTATTTGGATAATTGATGTTGACATTTGTAATATCGTCCCCATTTGAAGTGCTCTAAAATAGTGAAATCTGTTCCAATTCACAATGGCATAAACTCTAATATATTATTATCTTTAGATGATCATTGTTTATATGGAAAAATTGCTAACTCTATCCACTTGCATCTCTTCATTATTTTATGGTTTCAATCTAATCTAAAAACATAGAGATAACATTCCTTGAATGTTGATCATATTATTCACTATTTATTTGGGTTGGATCGTTGTTCTCATTGTCCTTTAGTGATAGCAGTCTGCTTGGCATTTCTATAGTATATTATTGCAAGAACACAACTCTCTGAATATGATCTTCTAAAGATGACAACTAAATGGTCCTTGTCGGGGATTGAACCTAGGTCACCCACGGGACAGGTGGGAATACTTACCACTATACTACAACGAATCCTTGATTATTAAGATGTGGTGAACTAATTATGAGTGCTTACTTAGCTAAGACATACACTTTTATGGAGCATCTAAATCATGTTTTATTGTTTAAACTTTATGATACATCTAAATCATACACTATGATTTCAGTTTAGTTTAATTAACTGTTATGATGTTGAGTATAATGTTACATGAGGTTTCATGATATAATGGTAGGAGGATAATGATGCACATGTGGTTCCTATATTGATGATGTATCTTTATGATGATGATATGCATAGTCATTATGATGTTATATCGAGGTATATTGACATATTCATAGGTATTTAATGTTGAATACTCATGATGGATATGATATGCATAACGTGGCATAGGAATTATGATGCTATAATATGAGATTTATTGACATGTGGTTCATTTGTTATGTGAAGTCATGCAAATATGTTGATGTTATAACTTATGATGGTATTTCATGAGGTGAATCATGTGATAGTTGCATACAAATTTAGGACATGCATGAGCATGCCGTTCGTTATTATTCATAATGTTGCGATTAACAATGATGATTGTTCTCATGATAACATGCAAGACTTGGCATGTGGATTATTTTCTATGATACTATGATGGTATAGCTAATGCATTGGTTGCATGTTGAGGTGTGATGATTGACAAGACTACACAAATGGGCCGAGAGGGTTGGTTTATTTGATGATCTTGTGCGAGCCCATACGCACGAGGGAGAATGAGTAACACCATATGGGCTGGGGACAAGCTCAATCAACACTACATATGCCAGTGGTTCCTTTGTCTTGTATAGCTCTTGATGGATAGCTCTTGAAGGCTATGGGACCATCTTGAGGAGGCAAAGTGCCTGATATTGAAGGCTAGGTGCCTATTATTGTATTGGGATGCCGAAGTCTAGTGGGGGTGTAAGGACTTCGATGCCTAGGGTTGTGCGCCTTAGTGAGTTGTGGAGGGAGTGGGCCAACCTTGCGAGATGCCCGAAGACATTGAGCACTGTACCGGATGCCTGCCTTGGGGTAGATGAGGTCTGAGTCAGGTGCGAGCCTTGAGGCCAGCCTTGGACTAGGATACAGACCGAGGAGGCTTATGCCTGGTCCCGAAAGTGGGAAAAAGGACAGAGATTCCTTGGGATTTCCCGGGTGTTGTGAAACTTTCGATACCTGCTGGTTATACTAGTTCAGTAGAGCGTGTCGGGACTGTTACATGAAGTAATAAATAACAGAATAAATGTAATGTCCCTTAATAATAAATAATAAATAATAAAAATAACAAATAAAAATAACATAATATAATATTAAATAAATATTAAACAATAAATAAAAAATAGTAATAGTCAGTAAATAATAATTAATAATAAATTAATAAATTAATTACATGCTCTAAATAAATATAAATAAGAATAAAACAAGAAAGCAAAAGTTGCATGTGGACACATGGGGTGTGTGCATGTGGTTCCCCTTCCAATGTTCGCTCTATTTAATAGATGGGGAGGAAGATGTGAGGCATTCCATCATTCCATGATTCCATCATGCATTCTCTTGGGAGAATAGTGTTGTGAGACAAAGGATTCCCTGACAGTAGTACGTTGATTGAGGGCTCGAGGGTGGCCAGTTGTAGCAAGAGTTTGTGCAACTGAGCCTACGGTTGGGTGGAGAGTCATCCCCAAGACTTTGTCGCAGTTAGCAGAATTCGACTAGCATTCAACCCCGAAGTCACAAGTGAGAAACATCATTGCCACAGGTAAGTTATCTCTACTCATATTTCTAAAATTTGATGTTAATTAGTTGATAAATTGTGTGTTGATTATAAATCTCATGATTAATCTAATTAATTACATGTTGTTATTCCGGGGCTGTTACATCGGCTTTGTGAAGATCTACCCTTAGTTCGCAGACCATGGGATTGTATAAATAAGTGTGTTTTAGAGAGTCTAATGCATAATAGAAGAAGAAGTTGTCTATAGGTACGACAGGAGGAGTCTAAGTTAGTGCAGAAGGTAGAAGAAAGGCTCTGCAGCTGAGTGCGAAGAGGCCTAGAGTAGAGTCCGCAACTAAGTGCATGGACCCTTGCAGCTGTGTGCGCAAGGAAGTCTTGAGTTTGTAAGCATTAACTGAATATCAATAAAGAAAGATTGTTGCAGAAATCCTTGTGTTTATCTCTTTACTTTTGTTATGTATGAATGAGCTTATATTGTGAGTAATAATGATTGTATGAAATAATGATGTATTGATGCATGATTTTACTTAATCTATATTGTTATCTAAAAGCAATTAATATTAAGTGCTTACGTGAAGATTATATCATTGTCTGTTAAATTTATTGAACACTTAAGTAGATCTGAGTAAATACTGGGTTAAGAGTAATTTATGATGCGCGTAAATACATAAGTCACTTGTTCAGGGTCCACAAAATCCAGTCGTAGACTTTTGTGGAGGTCTAGAGGTTGATTAGGGGAAGTTACATCGATAAGGCATAAGGGCTTATCGATCTACACGAAGGCATATTTAGGGTACAAATAGACAGCACGCTAATCTCTAGGTACAGAAACTTGGTTCCAACATCCCCCCATACTTCTTCGGGTGAGACTTTAGTCCGCGCTTTGTGGATTGATGCCGAAAGGGCCAGTAGTGTAGGGATTTGTTTGGTGCAACTAAATCTGAACTTGGGTCAGGACCCACTAAGCGAACACCGGATTCAAATTCTAATCAATCACTTCATCAACTAGTGGAGGATTGGGAGAAAGATTTTGATAACTAGCCGGAAGACAAGGTTGAGAAGTTGTAAGGTTTTCCACCACTTTTGAGGTTTCATCCATATGAGGAAAAAGGTGAATAACATGATTCCCTTCACATTACTTACAGGGAAACTTGACTTTACCCTTTCTCCCATGGATGTTACTATCACTAGTGGATGGTTTGTCACTGGCATGATCTCCAGAATATGACGAAGAAGGCTAATGTGAGCCTATGGACCACACTTCCAATGCCTTGGTAATACCAGGACAATCTCTAAGAAGGTGGTCACCCTTACATAACATGCAAGGGAACTTAACTTTACGAGGCTGATTAGAAGGTCTCTCAACATCAGTCGCATCGGTAGAAATGGCTTATTGGTTGTCCCCCTGCTTATTTTTCTTCTTCTTAATCTCCCTTTTCTTCTTGTTCTTATCCACCTGGTTACTAACTTGCAGGATTTCACCAGACGAAGAGGAAGAAGAGGAAGAAGATTGAATAGGCGAAGAAGGAAAATGGTCAACTTTAAGATGAAATTGAGGTTGATATTATTTAGTTGGGGGAGAACCTGGTTGAGAAGCAGTTTGGACATTCAGAACCATAGGGGTCGAAAATAACCACACTTACAAACCAATGTTGAATCCAAGAAGCGAAAACATTGCCATATAAGGAGCACCAATATTTCCAAAAGAAGGAAAATGACCAGGATTCCGTTGACTGGTGGACTCTAGACCCGTTGTCATTAGTATCAACCTAAGATCCACTAAGGATTTGTTCCATAGGGAGGATGTTATTCCACGGTCAATTAATTGATTTTAGAAATTAGAAACACAAACAAAACAAAGGGGTAACTAGTCATAAATTTTTACCAAGCAATCATGAACTACAATATATGCCTCGGCGAACCAAGGACTTAATGTACATGCTAGAAATCTCTCTAAATGTTGTGTTCTATGTATCAAAATACAATCAACCTATAGGGGACTCCAAAATATAATCAACGGTACATGGGAGTGCAATATGTAGTAGTGTTGTCTAATGCGTAACTGTTTGATGAGAGCGTTCCCATATAAATTTCATGTGTGGAGCGTCATCCAATGTACCTAAATGTACATGGAGAACGATTTGATACACTTACGTACATGGAATGATATTTCACCCTCGGAATACAATGTTGAAAATAACAACATCTCCTACATTTAACAACACCGGTACATGTCTCTAGCCTAGACCTCTATATGTGTCATTAATGTTACAAATGCTCCTTAGGTTAATTGAGATGAATTTTAGAGTTGACCTTGAATTAGATTTCAATTTCAAGGCTCAAAACTCGATGTCATCTGAACACGCCTATGATGCAACTAATATGACAAAATAACTCTTTTCAATTTCGATGAAAGATATCTAGTGTAGGGAAGAGGTGCAAACAATGATGCAACAATAAAATATGGAACCAACATGAGCTTCCTAACTAGATCTTTCAATTTCACTATTCCAATTCAATTCAAAGGATTAAAAGATGCCAAACCATGCAATGCAATCTATGCATGATTCCCCTGGAAACTATGCAAATGTAATATGTGCACAATTTCCTTTCCAACTCTGAAAATGAGAACTCTAACTATGAAAATGTGATATATGCAAGAAAATTCTACACAAGAGGATTCTAATGAAATCAAACAAAATCTCAAATTTCATTAATAGAGGAATCAAATTGAAATTGGGTGAAAATTCCAAAAATCAAAAGAGATGGCATTCAAAGGCGATTAACATTCATAAAAATGAAAGAAAAATATGCAATTTCACACACAAAACCCTAGATGAAAATGCAATATTTTTTCTTTTCAACACACAATTTTCGAAATGAAAAAAACTAATATGTGATTGTTCAATTAATGATTCAATTTCACTTTTCAGAATGAGGACTAAAACAACAATTCATCTAAGTGATCAATAATAAAACAAAATCAGTTTGCAAATGACCAAATGATAAGAACAAAGAAAAATCAAAACCAAATATTACCAAAGACAAACAACAAAAATGAAAACCAAAATGAGGCTTTAAAGAGACTACAAGACACTAAAGACTCAGGGAAGTTCATCTGGAAGTAGGCCGAGCAAAGACAGGTTGAAGAACCAAGGCACAATTCATGCAAAAACATGGGCTAATGCTGGTGCAAAAAAGGAACTAGTGCATTTCAATGCTAGTGCAGAGTGGACCAAGTTGAGGTGCAATGCCCTGACAAAGGCACAGGGGGTGCATATAGCCTGGGAATGAGGATTCATACACAAAAATTGAAAAAAAGGCTCGATGAAATAACTTCCTAGGTCTATTATTGGTTGGATGATATGACAAAGATATGTTAAGGAGGTAATCAAACACAATGGATAAGGAAACCACCAAAGGAATACTCCTCTCCCTAGTATGGTTGCCAATTTTTTATACGATATTTATGATTGCGGACAGAAGTATCTTCCCTAGGTCGGTGGATAACCTAGAACAACAGAGAGACAAGGAACATAATGCTTTTCCTTAAAGTAAATAGATGACAGAGTGAGGCCTACCTGGAATCCTTCACACACTTCGCTCCTTCTTTAGATTGGAAGCTTAAATTCCAACTCTGAATGCCAAAATCAAAACCCGCATAGTTAGATAACACAAGCCAAGAAACTATGAGATACATGATGTATCATCTAAGTACTTCACTCAATAGTTCAACATGGTATTGAAATAAGTGAAATAATAACATCACATATAGGAAAAAAATGAATTATTTGCATTAATTTAAATGGAAGGAAATTACTACCATAAGTAGCAGTTGATCTTGTAGAAGAGCTCCTCCGAGTTGATGACTTATCCTTTCCTTGTTACAATTTGTGTCTTCAATCACCCTAAATGCATGAGATGATAACCACTCACTATAGCAGCATAAGGTTAGAATCATTGTCCAAAAGCCAACCCCCAACTATATAGAAGGCTGGGAATATATAGAGAAGTAGGGTAAGTTGGGAGTTCTTATCCAATTACCAATCTAAGGTAAGAGATCCACCTTTGATGGAGGGATAGGATCAAAGGGTAAGGGGTGAAAACTCCAAAATAGGGAAGGATAGGATCTGGATGTTTTATCCAAGGTAAGTAGTTGAAACAACTTATGGAAACTCCTAGAAGGGGATGCTTCTGAAATCCCGATCATTCTCTCGGATTTTGAGAACCAATGTAGGTGCAAAGGGGAGCAACCTGTTGGTGAGCAATGCAAGCCACAGTGGAGCAACCTTCTAGTGACCAATGTAGGCCATAGTGGAGAAACATGCTGGTGAACACACCCCAGTAGGCTTATAGGGAGCATTGGTCCTCAAACTGGCTCAGATGATGTCATTTAGGGTTGAAATTTTTGGGGTTGAAGTGAACATTCTTAGGGCTTTGTGCAAGATGGTGAAAAGGGGGATTATGATGTTGATTGATCCCATTAGG
>APFE030074984.1:49988-164424 GCA_000404065.3 Pinus taeda
TCCACCTGGACCCCCACCATTGTCTTCTCAGCATTTTCAGTTTCCTTAATTGTAGCACAACTTACTATTTTTAGCAGTTTTTCGGGTCCTGAACTTCCGGAGCCGTTTTGAGGCCCTAAACGACGTTTTTTGGGGAATCCGGGGGCAACACGGGTCCATGAAACATGGACCGTTGTTTCTCGTCCCAACAATGATAGTGCTCGAATAGATCTTTCTAATGAGCTATTGTACGCGTCAAACGGAGATCATATGCTAAAGTTACGACCCCGGGAAGTTGATGTACCAACTTACCCCCAAACGGGGCCCACAGTTTGGCGTTTCATCTCCTAGGGTTAGGTTTTGGAATGTTAAGGGTTTTTCATTGTTTCTCAACAATAAATAGGCCTTTGAGCCTCATTGTAACATAGTTCAGAGGCATGTAGCCATCACATCTCTTCTCAAAGATAAGCTACCATCGCCGTAGCTAGTTTATTTCCATTTCTGATTGTAAGCAAGTTTCAGTATTTTCCATTAATGAAATGAAGTATTATTTCCGCTGCATCTTTGTGTATATGGTTATCTCCGTAATTTGTTGTGTTCCTATTTAAATCCGGATCAATGGAGCTCTAGAATTCATAAATAGATCAAGTAACCTTCGGTGGGGTCATCATCACTTTTCCGAGTGAGTTTTTCTTTTATTGCCTTTCGCCACCTTTTCTATCGCTTTTTGTCGTTTCTCTTATGTGAGTGTTTTTTTCTTATTTCTCTTCATGGTTGTTGGCATTTCAACTTGCTTTAGCTTGTATAAGTGTTGTTTCAAGTTATCTCTTGTCTTTCTGTTGATGGTGCTGGACCCGCCAACATGTAAGGGGATTTCCTTGGTAAGAAGTCCCAATTATACCTCAAACCGTTTGGTGTAGGAGTCCTAGCGGTGGGTTGTATGGCAATGCCTTGACCTTGATTTCGCACAGAGGTGAGTAATATAACTCTGTTGGTAGCAAGGGTGTGGCAGCTGCAACGAGCCAAGGAAGGTGCATGAGAGGTTCTAACACATGGGGGTTGAGATGAGTGCACCCCTTGGAAACCTGTAATAGTACTTGGCTTGGAAGGGAACAAACTAGCGAATATGCATCACAAGATGGAAAGGAAGTTAGTGAGCAATCCAAAGTGATGGTTAAACCAACAACACATTTCAAAAAGATTCATACATACTTATATAGAATAGTCCATACATGAGTAAGCAAACAATACATATATCATTTAGAGTAAACCAGATAACATAGAATACAATACAACATATGCATGAAACATGTTGGCTCTGTTATATTAAGAAGTGTAAGTTCCAGTCATACAATACATCCATGTTACACCACTACTTCCAATAGTTGAATGTTACAGCCACAATTGCCTTCTCCTCCAAAGAGATGTACTAGCTCTGTGCAGTGGAGAAGCCAAGGCTTGTTACAATACTATCCAAGCTTTCTCTAAGATACTCTAATCAAACCTTGGCTGATCAAAAGCCCTTACAATGAGTTATGAGGTTCTATTTATAGCAAAGGGTGGGGTGACCCTTGACATTCCAATTTGTGACAGTTCATCTACCCTCATGACTCTTCATCTACTCTATGACTGTTACATCCAACTATTCACACTTGAACTTGCACTTGACACGACGTTATATTACAATGCACATGTGCTCATGTGAGACAAAATGGCTTGAGAAAGCCATGCAAGACATCACTGACACTCGGTTCATTGTGGTGAGACCAACTCTTTGACATGCTTGTAATGGTGAAGGTGGTGAGTTGAGGCCAAGCTTGGTCATCCGTGATGGTGTGCATGCACCCCATGGTGACATCTTGCTGAAGCGAACTCCTGCCTTCATTGCATCCGGGTGCATTAGTGTGGCTCCTTCATCCAACTCGTCTGCTAGCATGTGCATGGTCTTCTTGGTGCAACCCAACCAGAAACACACTGATGCATAGTGTCTGCACCAATCTTCCAATGTGTGCTGGTGGTCATGCACATCAACTGTCAACTAAGTGCTCAGCTCTAGTCGGACTTGCTTCTTGTCTTCACCTTGGTGAGTGTGATGAATGGGTTGGATCACATGCATGTGCGCAATGACATGCATGCTACTGAATCCCTTGCATGCAATCAATAACACTTCTCACCATGTCTTCTCCGTGCCAGCTACTGGGATGGATCTATAACTTGTACGACGTAGTTTCATCCGTGAGTGCATGTTGCACCCGCTGCTATTCCTGTTCCTGCTGCAAATCATTTGCTTGTTTGTGCAAATCATGTTCTTCCTTGAGTTGTTGCTTCAACACATGCAACTCCTTATTTCTTCCATTTTCTATCTTCGCTCGATCACGTTGTCACCTCATATCCCGAG
The DNA here is from genome assembly GCA_000404065.3 of Pinus taeda. Taxonomy (NCBI): domain Eukaryota; kingdom Viridiplantae; phylum Streptophyta; class Pinopsida; order Pinales; family Pinaceae; genus Pinus; species Pinus taeda. The sequence continues at coordinate 52,366 of APFE030074984.1, forward strand.
TCTCTAAAGTTGCTTTCATCATTATTGGATATGCTTGAGCTTGCAACTTTGTTCTACCTATGTGTTGTCAACAACCTTCCTGTTGCATTAATTGCATCCAGTATGTTGCCTTCAACTATTGTTCATGATGTTGCTCACTGTGATGTTGTTGCTACATATATTGATGTCCTTGTCTACGAAAAACTTGATGTCTTCGTGAGTAGGCAAGCTCATAGACACTTGATCGACTTCATCTCCAAGTGTGCTCTGAATGGTGCCTTCGACTCTACTCTGCTAGAAACCATTATACCTATGTTGCTGAGAGGCAGATGAACACCTGCAATACCTAGAGACATGGAAACACTCATGGCAAGAAATATGTTAATCAGAAACCAAAATGAACTTGAGAACTGACTTGCAACATACCTGTGTGACTGATCATGAACGTTGCGCAATTGTCGTCGGGAGGTCAGGAGAATGACTGCTAAGACTACGCAAGGCACAATCTGGGCTATTGGGAGGCTGACTGATTACCGGAACTACAAAATGCATAGTCCATTCTAGCTGTTGATTGTTGGAATTAGGCAATACACAACCTTAGTTGGCAATGGTTGCAGGCTTAGTGACTGCATTGCACAATTTTCTGGGCCAGCAGTCACTGTCCCTCAAAATTGTGCAATGCAAAACTGGAGGAAATTCACAGGGCATAATTTCACATTTCCTGATAGGAAGACAAAACCTTCCCTCTTAGGATTGCGCAATGCTAGCTTGGTGAGGCAGAGTCCAGGCCAAGACTGCCCAGATTCGCTGACGGACAATTGAAAGAGAATGTGAATGCGAATGCATGTCGATACTGACTGTAATCATAAGTGGATGATCGTGCATGCAAATGGTGAATTACAGATTTAGAAAGTGGAACAACATGCATGTGAGTGAGGCGAGTCGTCGAATCGGCAACCGTTCATGAAAAACAATTTCATGCATGCGACAGTAGTGAGATGTTAACAAAAATTGAAACTGTGCTAGTACAAGCTATTATGTATCAAAACGTCAGCAAGCACTCACTGAAATCAAGAAGACAGCGTTCATATGAAGCAAAACTCAAAAAGTGCCAGAAATGCAACACGAGATATGGAAAGCAGGCTTACCCCAAAAAATTTGAGCTAAATATGCCGACTCTCCTAGATGCGATGTGGGATGACAGAGCTATAAAGTTGATGTGAGGAATGAGCTCTGCAGAGTCCGTTAATGAGTTATGATAAAATCGAGGTTGTGATGTTGTTATAGACATATTTGGGCACTGCAACCCCAATCACATATGTCCATAAACCAAGGGCTTCTAAGTCCCTAAAAGTGTTGCTTCATACCCTAAAGGAGCAAGGTCAGCTGATTACATCATCTCCCAGAAGTTCACCATGAAAAATTGCTCAGAACTAGTCAAAACTAAACCATACAGACTGCTCAGTGCTAAGGGTGTGATGCATCTCACCTGCCACATGCAAAAAGTGTGATGCATACTGGAAAGCCCTTCTGTAGGGTGTGATGAGTGAGATAGACAAATGGCAGAGATAGTTTGCAAGGTGGATGATCATGGAATCTTCCAAAAACTTCTCCTTTGACACTTGCTTCTCTGAATTTGCCCAGGGATGAGTAAGACATCATGAAATCTCCAAGTGGAATTGAGAACTATCAGAGAAATTACACTAATCACAATCCCAGAAGCTGACTCACCCACCTGCAAACATCTATATATGGATCCCTCATCCCAGAGATTCAGAGGCTGGAATCTTGTATCTTGTAAGGAAGTGTTGTTGGTTTCTTTGTGGAACATCATAGTGTTGGGTGATCTAAGCTTTTCATGACGTGAAGAATGGCTTTCATGCTAGGAGGATGATGTTGGGTCAGATCAATGGGTTGTAATCCTCTCTTCTACTTTCTATCAATAAAGCTATTTGAGTTTTCCTCCACATTATTTTATGTTTGAGTTGATATATGCATTTGTGTGGTCAATATATATTTGGTCCTATATTGTTTATGATTGTAGATCTCTGTGCTTTGATAGTATTATGTTTCTTTGACTTTACAGGTGCTCTTTGAAGCGGGGTAAGCAAGGGAGAATTGGCAAAGATTTGTTAAAGGGGAGAGGAAACAACCAAGGAGCCAAGCGAAAGACTGAGGTTGGTACTCTCTGCTTCTCTCTCATCTACTTCTCATAAAGGAAATCGCAAGTAACTTTAGTTTGTTTGTTTCTAAGATAGCTACCTGTCTTAGTGGGACTAGCAGCTATGAATGGACACTAGATTTCCTGATAACAAAATGGCAACTCCACTGGGGAGCGAATAGCTTGTTTGCTTGTCTATATTTGTTTTCTTTATAAACTACAGACAAAGCCTGAAGTTAAGCCAGCTAGCCTTCGAACTGCTTTTGCTATGCAAGAGCAAAGTAGATCAATGCCGCCTTAGTCCATCTCCAGGTTTTGTTTATAAATTGAACAATTGATTTAAAAACATCCTAATTTCCCTAGTGGTGGCTCAAGTAACCTCATTAGATCATCCCGTATGATTTGTATATATTGACTATCATTAGCTTGGCCTAAATCCCTGAACTAAGTTGCAAACTATGACCAAAAAACAAGTTAAAGTCTCGTCCCTGGACCATTGCACTGTCTCCTTTAGGAAATTTGGATGCATCGCACCTCCCATGTGCAGTAGGTGAGATGCATCCCTGTTTCCCTGTGTTACAGGTGCGATGATCAGATAAGACTATTTTTGCCTCCAGATTTTGGTTTTTTCTTCACTCTCTTCAGCTTTATTCAAGAGTTTTGTTGTCTGTGATCAGTATACCACTATTGAAACTCCCTTCCTTTGCATCATTCAGCCTCCATTGTACAAAGAATTGTGGTTGTTTTTATGTATTTTTCGCCATTTACAGTTCTCCTTTACAAAGAAGTAGCTTAATCGAACTGTCGTCTTTTGATTTGGAAGTGTCACAAGTGTCATTTTCAGTCAAAGAAAAGAATCCTATTCTGTTTGATGGTTGATTACACTGTTACTCTTGTATTTGATTTGAATTGATAGTATTTCAAGTGTCGAAAGCAGTTTTCAAATTGAAGTTGAAAGTGTCGCCTTTGTCTTCCTTTCGTATTTTGAAGAGAAAATTGTTAGTACTATCGCTTTGAAAGAAAGGATAATTCAGATTTGTACTTAGCATTCTTTTTGTCATTCACACATTAAGAAAGCGTAAAACAAATACATGCATGTGCATTTGTGTTTAGATTTCTTGTTGATTTTGATTTAGAACAGTGCATTTACTGTGTGCTCTCTACTCTATGTTGAAAGAATTTCGCTTCTCTTTCCTTAGTAGCTAGGATTTTCATTGCAAAAAGAAGAGTAAACGATTGTTTATCATCTTAGATTGCATTTTTAGGAATTGTATATCTACATCATGCGGTGAACCTTAAAGGAAAACTTCTTAAGAAAGATCAACTGTAAAATAAATCCAATGAACATAAAAACGCTTTGTAACCTAACGCACAACATTTAGAAGTCTAGGCTAGAGACGTATTCTGACGTCATAAAGCTTGGTAACTATCGCTTTCATCATAGGTTGGGTGATTCCTCCTCTTTGAGACGACAAGTGCTAGTACAGACTTATGCTCCCACGTATCATCAAGTATATATTGGGAGACCACAATAGGCTACATCCTTTATCTTTAGGAAGCCGTGTCTGCCGCCCTATCGATTGCAGTGCACTGAACACAACATTTAGGAAGATTGACTGCCATACCATAAAAAGTATTCTGCATTTTTGCGATTGGTTTGGTAATCCCTCTGTCTAGATTTCCAGAGTAGTCTCTTTCATTACTTTCAGACTCCTTAAAGGAAAAGGTCCATTTGAGCACTTGTCACTTCAGGCTCATTAGAAATCAAAGGCGACTAGAGTCATCTTTATCTTTTTATCGACTCTTAAAAATTGAAAAAGAAAGTTGTGTCAAAGCATCTAAAATTCATTTAATTCATAATCACATTTTCCCTGTTATTTTGAGTTGATCAAGCAATCCATAATCGTGGAAGAAATTCAATCGAAACCCCATCGTTCACGGAGACTAACGAGTCAACCGTCTTTGAATCCGAAAATGAAACTATTCCGGACCAAGCGAACTCGTTTAACTAGATCAAAATCCCCTGGTTTGTTGGGAACTTGTGTTCCAACATCTTTAGAGACTCCAGTTACTCCAACCATTTCTGGTATCCCCGCCTCTACAGAAGAAGTTCCACAGTCACAAGAGGACATTAGAACTGATCCTGGTGTAATGGTAAACACTTCTATTCCTAAACCGGCTCCATCTCCAGCTGATTCAGAAGGTGTTATCCCTCCAACATCTGTTGCTTCAAAGACTATACCTTCTTCGGCACCAAAAATATTTTACGGACCTAACGGTCTACCTCTCCCACCTGGATTGATTGCTTTAGAAGAGATTGTGGAGGATCTTCCATTCAGTACTCCATAGCATTTTGGAACTAGGATCCACCTATATCCTTCTACTTCAGAAGATAGTCTGCCTTCATCGCAAGTTCTTGTAGAATCGCTAGGAAGTCTTTTGGATAGACTCGATATGTCTAGACAACCATCGACATCTAGGACTGTGTCGTCCGACGCAGCAGCAGCAGAACTTCCTATTGCTACTCCAACAATGTTCGTTGGTGTACCATCTGTCCCATCTATCTCTCAACCACTAGATGGAGTCCACCCAGGGATTGTTTCGACAGTATGGTATCTTCCCGTTTGTTTGTCCGGAATTATATCTGGAATCTCTTATGTTGAATCTCAGCAAATTGATGCTTCACAACAGTGTCAATTTGGGCAATCCAATCTGCAGAGGCCCATCTTACCTTTGAACATTGGATTTCCGCCATATGGGGGGCAATATGCCCTCTCATTGTTCCCTCTGGGAGAACAACCATATGAGAGTTCACAACAGAATTTGGGTCATGTTGGAATTACATCCAGTGGTTGGGTGCCAATACTGCCTCAACAACCAAGAGATGTATACTCAATGAAACCATGTCTACCTGTGTCGAATATCCCCACTACACCGACTATTGTGATGGTGTTGCAAGTACAAGCGTTGCCTGTTGTATGCCAACCTCAAGTTTCTTAGGTCGTAATACAACAGCCTCTTGTATCCATGACACAACCACAATCGCTGATTAGTGGCTCCTTAATTGGAGCGACCCAGGCTCAAACGGGTACTATTACCCCTCATCTTGGTCAGACAACCAGTATTGGACAGCAACAAATGGCTTCACAACCATGGCTGGTACAAAATCAACAATCACAATTCTAACAAGCTTACCGAGGACTTGAGCAACAAAGCTTTATGGGTAATGGGAAACCGTATATTCAAAACGGTCAACATCAATCATATCATAATGGTTATGCCCATCAACCTTACCAAAGTTACCAGCATCAAATGCATTATGCTGGTATGCAAAGACCCACTGCTCAGGCGATCCCATCTTATCCTGGGTATGCTTCACCGAACCTAAATCAACAGTTGCCCTTCGTGGTGACTTTAGAGTTACCAAATCTAAATTGGCTAACAAACAATCCAATTTCTTATGCCCCTTGGCGGTCGGCGATTCCTCATAAACTTCCGTCAGATATTCCTAAATTTAATGGAAATCGGGGTGAAGACCCGTCGAATCATGTGATGACCTTTCATCTGTGGTGTTCGTCCAACACTCTCAATGATGATTCGATTAGTCTTCGCCTTTTTCAATGAACATTAACTGGTATGGCAGAAAAATGGTACATCGAATTGCCTAGAGCTTCATTCGATAACTTCATCATCCTTGCCACGACCTTTTTAACCCATTTTCAATTACCAATAAGGTGCGAAACACGAACGGAGCTTCTTAACAATTTCAAGCAAACGGTAGCCACTCACATATCTGATCATATTCATGAGTGGCGACGTCGTCGTAGAATGGTAAAAAAATATGTTCCTGATCAGCTGCTAGTTGAATGGTTTATTAAGTCATTGTTACCTTCTATTACAGAAGATGTGGCAAAGGGAGGAGTCGCCACTGAAGAGCAAGTCATTGCTTGTGTGCAATATCTAGACTTGATCTATACTCAGTCTAGCACGCTCTACGACAAAATCCCTAATGCTCCTAGACCAGAGCTTTCTATTCCTCCTCTTCCTAAATCGAACAAAGACTCTCATGCCAGCAATGGCGTGATAGGTACAACTAGCACAAAAACTGTAAAGGCTACATCAAAGAAAGCCCGTACGGTTTCTAGTCAAGATGCAAATGAGGAATGTCTCACCTCACAGGTTAATGTCGTGTCAACCGACAAAGGCAAAGAACCAAAGCAACCAGGAGGAAAAAAGAAAAAGAAAGGGAAAAAGAAGAAACAGGACGAGTCATCTCCTGAAATATCTTTTGCAAACCCTACTGGAGAAAGGAAACCCAGTCATCCATGCTTTATATGCGATGAGGATCATTGGATGAAAGATTGTCCACATAAAGATGAGCTTACAAAGTTCTTTAAGAATTCAAAAACCTCAGCGGTATTGACTGATCCGTTTCCAAACACAGGAACCAATCTGGTTGCTAGTGACAATGCTTCCCCATTCCAAGTGCTTATGTTGTCCATTTCAAAACAGCAAAATGATGCTTTGATATCGACAAGGAATAAAGATTACGGGAATCCACAGTTGTCAAACAACAAGGCTGCTGATCAACCTAGTAATTCAACAACAACTTCGACCAAAGTTGTGCCACCCATCATTCCTAAGCTAACGATAAAGCTGCCAAAGGGAGTAGTACACAAATCAACATTTAATCCTCGTGCTAGAGCAGCACAGAATTATAATATAGTAGAGGACCTGGCCCAATCGCTGTCCGCTATGTCGAAACTTGAGGTATTGCAAAATTTCCCCTCCCAGAAGTAGGCTCTATTATCAGAAATAGGTGGGATCGACCCAGAGGATTCCAACCTTATGGCCTTTAATCATAAAGGATATGAACCTCAGTTACCAACTCAACTCGCTTTCCTCATTCAAGTGAAAGCCCTCAACAAAACTGTTCATCGAACAATTATTGATGAGGGGGCATCTACATGTATTATGTCAATGAGTTGCTGGAAAACTTTAGGTTCACCACCCTTTTCGCGATCGTCAATGACTTTAAAAGCATTTGATGGATGGACATACACTCCATACGGGATTTTAAGTAACTTGCAAGTCAAACTAAGGGGAAAAATAGTAGAAATTGATGTTGAAGTTATCAATGGAAACCTCGATTACAACATCCTACTAGGAAGGCCGTAGATTTATGCTATGGCTGTTGTTGTGTCGACATAATTCAGAAATATTGCATTTCCTTTCCAAGGAGGAATTACAATCATCGACTAGCAAACATTTCTCCCCAACAGTTCACAAGTTACAGGAAGCATTCCGATGATCCATGGAAGCTCTCATTTGCTTCAAAATATCGGAGTAGGCCTACTGAAAGACCCTACATTGATGGGTACTTTTGCCCTACTGCCTCCAAACAATCTGGTGGAAGTGGCCACAGTGGGAACCTGCAATATGGTATCTTCTATTCAGAAGATTTCCAAACACGATGTTAACATGGATCATCACCAGGTATTGCCTCCAAGCCCAATAGAAATATTGTAGCAATCAATGTTTTTAGCATGGGAGGCAAACCCAAATCAGCGCTCATTGAGCGTTTGGATAGATAGGTCTAAGGAATATGGTACCCCTTCAGATCCTTGGTCGCATGTACATTCTACAGATGAAGGAATTGTTCAGTCAATGATGATAGAGGGGGCACCATGGGAAGATTACCACCATCGTTCCCATCTTCTAGATTACAATGAAGATTGTTCTAGTGACCTTAATCATCCTTCAGTTTTTTATTTTCTATCAAATACTGTAAATACGGTGGATTCTGAGTGAAACCTGTCCAATATTGAAGAAACTATCACCATAAATATCTCGACCAAACCAGATGTTGTAGAGAATATTCATGTCGGAATATCTTGTTCTTCTTCAGAGATGGAAGTATATTACACTCTCTTTCATGAGTTCAGAGATGTCTTTGCATGGTCATATGAAGAAATGCCAACCATTGACTCGAGCATAGTTGAACACGAAATTAAGATGTATCTAGATGTCAAACTAGTAAGACAAAGGCTTCAGCAGGTGCACCCGAAGAAAGCTGCTGCCATCAAGGCAGAAGTTGAAAAACTTCTCCATGCTAGTTTCATTTACCTGGTTCCTCTAACCGATTGGATATCGAACATTGTTCCTGTGATGAAAAAGAAAGGAACGATTAGAGTGTGCGTCGATTATAGGGATGTAAATCAAGCTTGTCCAAAGGACAACTACCCTACACCCTTCATCGACCAGATAATTGATGAATGTGCTGGATGTGAAATATTTTTCGTTTATGGATGGATTTTCCGGGTATAATCAAATAAATATCCGCCCACAAGACCAGTCAAAGACTGCATTTATTTGTCCGTGGGGCACATTCGCGTACTACAAGCTACCTTTTGGTTTAAAGAATGCAAGGGAAACCTTTCAGAGGACAATGAATTATGCCTTCCATGACATCAAGAACATCGTTCAACCATACCTTGACGATCTTCCGGCTCATTCGCAAAAGCGGACCGATCATATGCGGCATTTGAGAGCAATATTTCTATGTTGTAGACACTACAAAATATGACTCAATACACACAAATGTGTGTTTTGTGTTGGTTCTAGTTGTTTATTTGGCTTTGTAGTCTCAAAGGACGGGATTCGTCTCGACCCGTGTAAGGTTCAAGCAATCATCGATTTGCCTCCACCTTCAAACTTGCTTCAGATTTAGAAACTCCAAGGGAAAGCAAACTTTCTAAGGAGGTTCATTCCAAATTACGTTGAACTTGCTAAAGGTTATACGCATCTATTGAAAAAAGAAGTACCCTTCAACTAGGATCAGGTTGCGCAAGCTTCCTTTGATGCTCTAAAGGAATCCCTAATAAAAGCATAATTAATGTATGCTCCTGATTATCAAAAAGACTTTAACCTATATCTGGCTGCAGCAAATACGACCATCACAATGGTTTTAGTTCAAGAAGACAATGGAATCGAACATCCTATCTATTATTTAAGTCGAAACTTAAATGATATAGAAAGCAAATACTCCTATGTTGAAAAGCTGGCTCTCGTAACTATTCAAGTAGTACAAAGATTTCGACACTATTTTCTCTTTTGAAAAACTTTTATCAGATTGCAACCCCATGACTTACATCTTGTCGCGACAGTTGCTTGGGGGAAAATATTCAAAATGGATAGAAATTTTGCAAGAGTTTGATCTAGAATTCGTAAAATCCAAATCAAAGAAAGCCCTGGTTTTCGCGGAGTTACTATGTGACTTCCCATCATCGTCCAACGATTCAACATCAAAAGCAACAACTGTGGATGAATCTTTGTTTCTGATATCTTCAAGCGATCCTTGGTATGGAGATATAATCATCTGTCTCCAGACCCAAACATATAGGTCTAATACCTCTCGCTCATAACAAGGACATACTCGATACCAAGCAAAAGACTACATGATCATCGGTGATACACTTTACCGTCGTGGTATCGATACAGTTCTGCGAAGGTGCCTCACCCATGAGGAGGCCGAAAAAGTCTTGAATTATTGTCATTCAGGTGCATGTGGGGGGCATCAATCTGGTTATGCTACGGTACAAAATATTTTAGGAGCAGGATACTTCTAGCCAACAATGTTCAAGGATTGCATAACCGCAGTCAAAAGTTGCCATGCTTGTCAAATATTCGACCGCAAAACGAGAATACCTCCCGCACCTCTGCAACCAGTAGTTGTTGTTGGGCCATTCGCCAAATGGGGCATAGATTTCATGACATGTAACCCCACCTCAACTGGGGGGCATGGGTATATCATAGTCGCAGTTGACTATTTCATGAAATGGGCCGAGGCAATGCCTACATTAAACAATAGTGGCGAAATGGCTCCTCTTTTCTTTTTCAATCATGTAGTCTCCAGATTCGGTGTTCCACAAGCTATAGTCACAGATCATGGATCGTATTTCCGCAATCACATGATGGTTGAGTTGGCTGCCAAATTAGGACTGTCTCACGACAGCTCTACTCCGTATTATCCGCAAGCTAACGAGCAAGTTGAGGCAATCAACAAAGTCCTGAAATGCATGCTGCAAAGGATGATTGGAGTCCATAAACGGAGTTGGCACCTAATCCTGTACTCAGCCTTGTGGGCATACCGGACATTGGTGAGGAATGCGACTGGGTTTACAACCTTTCATCTAGAGGATGGCCTGGAAGCGATCTTACCAGTTCAGTGCGAAATCTCGTCCCTCAAGCTCGTAGTCGACCTTCTCCCCAAAACTTCAGGAGAGGAAGCTTGTTTCTTGGAATTAATCCAACTGGATGAAACCCGTCGTGATGTCGCCTTGGCTAACGAAGCACATAAGAAATGATTCAAGGCACAGTTTGACAAGAATGTTAAACCCCATGTCTTCTCAGAAGGTGACTTGGTCTTACTTTACTACCAGGAGTCCGATAAATTGGGAGCAGGTAAGTTCCAATATTTATGGATGGGCCCCTATATTGTTAAGCATGTGTTAGCAAAAGGAGCCTATGAGTTAGTGGATTATGATGGGATTCCACTGTCAGGACCCCGAAACGGGTTGTACCTTAAGCGTTACTATGCTTGACTCAACGTAGTAACCTCTTCATATGCTTTTGTTACATTTTTGTTTTCGCTAAGAGTAGTCGTTTTGGTTAGGTAATCCACTTTTACATTTGTTGCAGATGTCAAACCTATTGGAGTCGTTTGTTGGATACGTCGACGGAGCAAGTCATAGTTCACAGAACCTATCTTCTGTGGCTTGGGCCATCTTCGATCCAAGCGGCGAGTTAGTGAGTTTCAGAGGAGTGTGTATTGGTCAATAAAAGAACAGCATCGTTGAATACAACGCGTTGATAGAACTCCTCTCTGATGCCATCGCACATGGCATATGCCAACTTGTCGTCAGGCTAGACTCACAACTCGTCATTCTACAGCTTACCGGCATCTATTCCGTGTAGAATCCAGCTATCTATCGTATGTTCCTAAGGGTCAAGATTTTGGAAAGACAGTGCAATTCTATTCAACATCAACACATTTCCAGAAACTTAAACACATTAACCGATTCATTAGCAAATTATGTGTTAGATAGACATTTGCAACATTTATAAAAGGAAAGCATTTTATCAATATTTGCATTAGGATCATATAACTTAACCAAAATAAAGCTCCGAAAATCAAAAATATATATAACTGTATAGTTTGTACATAGTGTTCTGTGTCTAAGACAAAATCGTTCATATGACCCAAAAACTCAAAATGCTGGGGGGCACCCTAGTCTAATGGTGTTGGTGATAACAAGTCACCACCTGTGCAATCAAGCGTAAGAGCCTAGTCCATCAGCTCAACATATCAATGGTAGGTCGCTGTAATCTTAGAGGCAGCTCGTCAGTCCTCACATCCGGGATACAAAGGGTGAGACCCTCGATCTGATCCTACAACACTGCAAGAGTCTCGGCCACATCCAAATCATGAAGGACAGCCCTCCCTATAGCCTCTCCTACTGGAACGGTAGTTGTTTCTCTCAAGCACACTGCTGGTCACACTAATCTGATATCTACATGAAAACATGAGTTTTGATTAGTCTTGATAAAATTTTAAAAGAAAGCACAAGAACATTATAAAAATGATAAACAAAGGTATGGTCAGAGATTTTACCTCTAACACCCCATTGCTCGCCAGCCGGCAGTGCCAAATCTGGGTCACCCTGGAAATCCATACCATCATATGGACACTCGGCATAAACCATCTGCTGACAGTTGAACCAGTCAAAAAAGGCATCAGAGAAAGAAACCTGTGACCGACCAACATGTCGAGCCATAAGTTCAACCCATCTCTGCATCCATGGCTCAATCAGTAGTGGCAAACTGAGTGAAATGTATTGTGGCTGCATCAGTGGGATCTTCTCCAAGGTGAAAGCGGTCAGAATAGAACCATAGCCAAAGTTCTTGGATCTTCCGTTTTTCACCTTGGTAAGTTGTTCTTTTATCACCGGAAGTACTACATCACACCAGTTGAATACCTTTGGTTCAAGACATTCCAAGGCGTACTGCATATAGGACCTGTTGGCCAAGTCAAGGGTTGTGCTACCAACCAATCTAGAAAAGGTGAATAAAATGGTCCTCAAGGACCGGCCAGTGACATCTCGAATATTGATCTTTCCGTCCCTGCTGGCTGAGATCCTTCTCTACAGTATCAACGAATATAATCCCTCATGGATTCGCCCCCACAAGCGGAACCTGATAGTGAGAGAGGGACACCACGCCTCGATAAACTGGTCAAGAAGTAGATGTCCTCAACAATCAAAGGGATGGATTTTCCTCTGATTTGGAACACTTGGTTGGTAGGACCCCATGCATCGAGGAAATATTGCAACAAGTTGATTTGTTGCCTCATGCTAGATATGCGGAAGAACTTGAGCAAACCACAGTTCCAGAATGCAGTTTTTGTGCCTGGATCATGTAACGCAACCATGTCCTCTTCTTCATGCTCACGTTCATGCCATGTAAAAACCATTTTGCTTCGATGAATCTCTGAAAAACAAACAAGAGAAGAATTAGGATCTTGATTTGGAAAAAAAACAGGCAAAATTTCCATGAAACATTAGTGCTAAAGTTTTCCTCCTTGCGCCCATCGCACCCCAGCTGTGTACTGGGTGAGATGCATACTGATTGGCCAATGGCCAGCCTAGTATGCATCGCACCTTTCAATGTATACTAGGTGCGATGGGGGCAGAACGAATTGTTCAAACCCCAGAGGCTCAGAAAAGCAGGAAAACATGCTCAGAATTCAAAAAGGAAAGAATGCAATTGAAGAGCTCAGGTTTAGCTCCTACTTATTCCAGATGGCGCCGAAAATCATCCACAGAATCTCTCAGAATCAAATGATAAAAATCAAGGGGGAAAACACCTCTAGAGCTCCAACAAACCCAAGTTCAAATGAAATGGTAAAATGAAGGGTAAAAACTACTTTTAAGTTACTTTTCACGTAATTCGAGTAGAGTATTAATGTTTTAACTCCTTTTTAAAGCATGTATGCTCATTTCTAATCAGTTTGATGGAGCAATTGAATAGGTAGTACAATTGTCAAAAGAACATAGTGTTAACGGTGAATCGAATATCAACAATCATTATCACGAGCAGCTTTACGCAAAGTTCAAGCTCATTAAAAATTAAACCTAAGCAATGAGCATATGTTCCATCAGAGTTTAAACTCATTAAAAAATGAACCAACCTCTGGTAAATAACCATTGCGAATGCATTGTCATCAGTTTTTGAGCCTTGGTCATGTTCTTACCATCACCTCCACTCTATTTTAGCTGATCGTACGGCTCCATTTGATTGTTCACCTCCACTCTATTTTAGCCATCTTCTTTACACTACCGTGATTGGAAAGTTCTAACCCATACCTGGAACCAGCTGCTACCCGAAATTATCACTCGTTCCTCAAAAAACGAGTCTCCTTTAAGCTCTTTTCATCTAACTTGTAAAATATGAAAAGATTCCCAGCAATTGGCCTCTCTAGCTCGTTAAAATGATCGAAAGTGCTAACCGTCCTCTAGATTTTAATATATTTGGACCTGAGGGATCATTACACAAAAAGATCGAGCACTTGTCTTGTTCAGCTCGTTAAAACTATCGAAAATTCATCCCTTACGTATTCTTTTATACTTTTTTGGGCTTAAGGAATTATATGACGAAAAAGGATTGTTGGAGTTTCCTTTCTATGCCTTTTCAAACTCTCTAAAATTGAAAAAGGATCGAGTTATCTTTGTCGTTAAACTCGTTAAAATCAATAGCGACAAACTTGTCCATGTAGACAAGAATGACTTTCACTGTCGCTAGGCTCGTTAAAACATAGCGACGGGTTTGCCCAAAGGGAATGGTATAGGAACAAGACAAAATATGCTGTTGAATCCTTTCTCCTCAGCTTCCACCCAGAATAAAAGAGTACTGGTTAGGGGGCCCCAATTGACTGCGGGAAAAAATTGGAGAAAAACTTGAAGAAAATTATTGAGTAAAGCGAAGTCTCTTGAACATGACACTTTCACTCCATCACCATGATTGAGTCAGTTGGGTTATCCGTCACCGGTCATATTACCATTGGTCCACCGTACCATCCATTTTTGGGGTTAACGCTACCAATCCATTAGTGTCGCTGATATTGTTCAAGAGGAAGTCCTCAGAGGATTCACCAACCACAGCTTGTGTCTCATCTGCCGCAATACCTTCACGCTTCATTCTTTCATGACTGAACTATGCTCTGAAAACCTTATGGACTCCCACTATCGTTTTCACCTTCCACAAAATCATTTGCTCTGTTTCATGTCAAGATGTGGGATTCATTTAATGCCCTCCACGACGGGTCACTTTCTTGTCGACATCAGCCTCATGTATCCAATGGAAGTCGACTTAGGAACAACCTTTAGACTTTGGAAGACCTTGACAGTACTCTCATTGGCAAGTTTCTCCTTCCGGCGAACAGGTTTACATCAAAATGGTCTTCAACCGAAAGATTTTGTGGGTGTTGTGACGACAAGTCCCTTCACACCACGTGAATTTATACTTGTCGTTAACCTTGAGGGTCATCATCATTATCAGTGATTCCTCTCGCGCCTGTTAACAACTTACATCATTAGCTGGTAATCAGGCGATGTCTTTCCATGTTCGACTCCAGAACATCTTTTCACATGGATTGACTTGTACTTCGGGCGAAGATTAGACAAGTTTGAAGACCCTGAATCTAGTTTCATCCATCCGGCCTGCGATATATTCAGAAAAATAAAGACCTCAAATGTACATCATTGCTGCACAAATAATCATCCAAGCCAAAGGATGATGGCTCTACCAGAATCATCAGTCTGCCACACAGACGGTTGTCTGTCCTATGTACATGAGAATGAATTTATAAGGTTGAACATGGGAATGCCCACCTCAGCTAGATCATGAAAATATTATGAAGATAATGTATTGTATTGTATCTTATTACAGGTCGCCTTCCAATTCGAAAAACCTCGGATCCTCATGATAAAGCATTTCACCCAACATCAAAAAGATTTACGACCTCATGCTTTAGGGGGCAATTGTTATAGACATATTTGGGCATTGCAACCCCAATCACATATGTTCATAAACCAAGGGCTTCTAAGTCCCTAAAAGTGTTGCTTCATACCCTAAAGGAGCAAGGTCAGCTGATTAATTGGTCATCAGGCAACCGCTTTGCCTCATACATGATGGGTGCTTATGGTTGGAGGAGCCCATCCCCATCACGGACCACTTGATTCACATAATTACCCGACTCCCTTGTAAAGGAGAGGACCCAGCGAACATCTCGAAGGGTAAGAGTGATGATTTGGCCATCGCCGAGGCCATGAAGAAGAAGTTCAAGCTGGAGAAGAAGAAGAGAGGGTACGTGACTTCCAGCATCAACAACCCTGTGGTCAAAGTCGTGACACAGATATTGGCAGGAAATATTATGTGGAAGTGTCGCGCGGATGAGGTGTTTGTGCTGGTGGTTGCACTTGCCGCACAATGCGTAGAAGGGGTCTAGTTTAACTGGAAAAACTACTTATGCAGCGAGTTCCTTGAGAACTATCGCGAGGCACAAGAGTAGGGAAAGACTTTTCACTATGCATGGTTGTTGTTGTCCATAGTACTGGTGCCATGGGAATTTCCTGAGGACAACCAGTTCCCAACAATCGCGCAAGACCTTCCGAAGGCAGCGAAGTATGCTTCACTGTGGGAAACTAGAGATGCATAGAGGATCAAAGACAACAAAATATTTTGGGTGTTCATGGAGATGAACATCAGAATGGGGATTAACCCCAAGCCATGGTTGTCGCCCACGGTCTACAATAGTCTACAGAGCTTTGCGGAGTTCAAGGCAGATTTCCACCACGTGTACATCAGGGCGAGGAAGGACCCCACGAAGACATGGAACGAGCTACCCTACTTGGCAACAGATGATGTCATCCTCGCGGTCCTTGAGTCATGGCCACCAGAGTGGCACACTCCAACCAGCTCTGCGGTGGAAGCAGAGAAGTTTTTCGCACAGAGGAAAAAGGATGAGGAGACACTGCAGATGGCGCAGTTGGCAGAGAAGGATAGGAATGAAGCAGCAGCATCCCAAGCCCAAGCAGCGCGGGACGCTACGAAGGATGTAGAAGAGCAACAAAAGGTACCTGAGGAAGAGCACGACGGATAGAAGTCATTGTCGCCCGAACAAGAGACAGATACAGCGCAAGGTGAGCGGACCCGCAGACAGCATCTAAACAGATGAAATGACAGTGCCTAAGAGAGAAGGTAAGGCCACAGAAGAAGTCGAAGGCTTCAAAAATGGTGTTCGACTAGATCACCCTCACTGAGGGGGATCTGCATGACATTGGGGAGACAGTGAGGGATGTCACCACAGAGGCCCTCCAGCAGTTTGTGGAGGAACACTAGATGGTTTTGGGGGCCCTCCGGACACAAATACAGGAGTTGTAGGTGTGCACTCCGCAGGCTAGCACTCTGTCAACCAGCCTCGCAGTGGGCACATCCACGGCTGAGGAAATGTTGTGCGCCCGAATGACCAACACTATACTGCTGCCAGATGGAGCACTTGTGACAAAAAATGAGGCCGACAGGCCTATGGTCAGCGGTTTGAAGGGAATTGGGCTAAATATGGTTGCACTCCCTCGAGAGACACTCTATGTTTTGCAGGACAGTTACTGCAGAACTGTGAGACAGGGAGGGTCGCACACTCCAGGTCATGAGCAAGCAGCGCATCAACATTGAACAGTTGAGCCTGCAACGCGACGAGGTAGTGGCACAGAGCCGACAGCTAGTGCAGGTGGTTGAGGAAGCCTGCCAGATGGTCCCAAAGCTGGTCATCCAAGTAGAATAACAAGTGGAGGCTCACTTCCGGAAACTAGTAGCAGGGGTGTGCAAGGCAAAGGACGAGATGGTCAGGGTTTAGCTCAAACTGAACCTTTAGATAGCCAAACTACAATTGAAGGCGCAACCTTCAACTCCGCCAGAGGTTAGGCCCCCTCAAGCCAACAAAAAGAATGGTGTAAAATTTATAGTAAATGTTGAAGAGAAAAGAAGAGAATTAGTTACTTAAACGCATTATTGTTGATATTTATAGTTTATATTACTATGCGAAGGATAAAAAAGAACAGTTGTATTTATGGGAAAACTTGTTCTTAGAAATGGACAGACAATTTAAATTGTATACAGTTATGATCTTGACACTAGAGTAAAATCTTAGAGTTGTCTTTGGAATCAAGGATATTTGATATATAATATATATAATATATATATATATATATATATATAGTAAATATATATATATGATGGAAAAATGGTTAAAGTAGAGCACAAAGAGGATAAAAAAAAAAAAAAAAAAAAAACAATGGATATATTACATCACCAACATTGACAAGTGAAGATTATATATATAATATCTAAGTATTTAGAAGTTAAAAATATACTCATCTCTAAAAATAATTGGAAAACAAGATATTATTGAATAAATATCTTATACAAAGCATTGAAAGACTTGATTAAATCATAGTTAGACATAGAACATTAATAACAAAAATCATTGTATGAAAGACAAAAAAAATTATTATTCATAGGAAAACTGAAATATATATAAACTCAATCATATCAACATAAACATTTGAAAATCTACTTAAAATCAGTGTGGGTCGACACTAACCACCATATATTTCAACTAATGTTGGGTTCTATATTGTGAAGGCCCTTAAAAAATACATTCCAAGTGTTGAAGCCTATAATCTTCTAGAAAGGAAGTGAAAATTTTATAATATCAAATATAAATTAGAAAACAAAAGACAAAAAGCCTTGATATTTTGCCTCGAACATAGAGATATGCACATGCAGTGAGACAATCTGGGGGTTACAAGATCATCTCACCTTAAGAGAAGCAGCTAAAACCTCCATGAGCGATAAGAATATTTTGAATAGAGTCCCTAAAGGGAAAAAATTTGAAAATAGCCACATCGAATGTAGTTACATGTAACACACAAAAGAAAAATATAAGTTTAGTAACACATACCAAATGGTTGGATAATTTAAATTACTAAATGATACAAAGGATGTAAACATTGAAGGTTCTTTCCCTGAATAAGACCTTTATAAATAAATAAGAGGTTTTGTTGTAACCCTACACATAAGAAAACAAAATCATGAGTAAACAAAGTTTTTCTCTATAAAAAAAATAACACGTAAATAAAAAAGAAACCCTTTGGATAATTAAAAGTAAATCATTAGGGTTATAATTATGTAAGAAATCTTATATAATGAACTTGGAATAATGTAGAAAAAATCAAGCAGTTTATAAATATACAAGAGTTAAAAAAAAAATCGTTGTGGGTGAAAACCCTATATATGCCCAAAAAAAACAATATACAATTTATAAAAAAAATTAACGTGGAAAATAAATAAGAGCTAAGCCTGTATATCAACTTTTATGGCCATAAGTATAATATAATTAACAATGTTGACTTTTCATTTTACAAATAACACAGTTAGGGTTATGGCTTCTTTTGTGAAAGCTAACAGTAATATTGATAGTATAAAAAAATATTGGTAAATAGACAAGTTATTTTACCCTGAAGGGTTAATACCCTAGGTTAATAATTTTAAAAACAAGAATCTATTAAAATATAATTATGAATAAAACACTATTATTGCGAAATTGCAAACGCTAGAACAACGACTAACAATTGAAGAAATCATGTAAGGTAGGGTTTCAAATATAAAGAGAAAAACGACAAAAAACCACAGGTACAACACCAGAGTTCTCTTCGGAAAACTAAACTATTATCAAATCAAGCATGTTACTCACGGATTCGAGCACCTAGTTGAAGAAATGACCACAATGTAAAATACTTTAAGATTCAAAGAGAATTGTATTAGGGTTTAAACTTAATAACCCTTGTAAAAATAATTTGAAAAAATATTGTAGCTGAGGAAATAGTCCACAACTAAAATAAAACAATGGCCATGAATACCTTCGAATGGAAAATATGAAGGGCTCAGATAGCTCATTTGATATAAGAAGAAAATTATTGGAAATAAAAAAATGACATTAAAAACCATTGAAAATATATAAATTTACGTTTAGAATGAATACATAGTGTGAATGCACAAAACCCTAGTTAGAAGCTTCAGAATGAGCATAGGAGTTTTAACAATAACTAGTAACTGAAACTTCAAAGCAATTGCATAAATTGATCATGGAAGAAATGGAGTTCTTTCCAAAGACAAATGAATGAATGAGTTTAGATGTCGATAGACAGAGTAGCCATTGAAACGAAAAGAAACCCTAATTGACGTTCACCATAGAGAAACACTAACAACCATCAATTGTAGGGTTTATTCATAATTCTTGTGTCATTATGATAAGAAAACATGCAGAGTTAGATATGTGTGTCCCATTTCCAAAAAATATCAAAGGTCTCCATTGAATTATAACACATGCAAACCACATACAAAGGGTTCGTAATGTATAGAAAGAGCTCACTGGAATGTAGATATGTATCATGTTTATAGTAAAGACCTCATAACATATAAATATATGTGGTGGTAACGAATCATTGGACGATGTTAGTTAATAATATATAGTGTAACGATGAATCATCATTTAATCAATTGTAAAGCAAGAGACTTAGTACATGAGTGCATATAAACACAACTTGTGACAGGTAAAGTTGTGACATATTCTCATTGATGTTGATAGTCATATAGTTGAGTGTGTTAATATTGATTTATATTTTGTTATTGGTGTCATGTACTATGGATTTCTAGTGAATTATCATGAGCCTTGTATTGTCATACTATTGTTATAATGTTGGGAAATGTTAATTTGTATTGATGTTATTGCCATGGTTGCATGCATGTTTCTCCTAAGATATGGTTGAGTTTGTATGTTTCAATGAGTTCATATTGATGCCATGTAAAGCTAAGCGTGAGTATGTTGATGGTCAAAGTATTTGAGTGTATGTTGCCACTAGGGTTTGACTGTGAGATGTATTGAGAAGAGATGGTTGTTAAACTAGGGCTTGTATTACAGAGAAGTATTCTATTTTGGCGTTTTTATGTTAATATTGAGCAAAGGTGGATCTAGTATGAAAATTTATGAAAGCGACGTCCATAGTGAATGGAAGGTTGAGACCTTTAGGAAAAGTGGTGGCTTGTTAGTCAAGGAGTAGTGGCTTCCTTAAAGTGGCTACCTAAGAAACTAATTGGGGGTTTGTGCCTCCAACATATTGGTGCCTGCATATAATTGTGGAAGTGGGTGCTTCCATTAGGTCGTGGCCTGGAGCAAGTGGGTGCTCGCATATCTTACAAGTCGATGCTTACACACTACTGGGTGTCAATGATTGATGTAAAAGAAGATTACATCAAAGAATAAAAAGACAAATGTGTTGGCATTATGATACAAGTGTTGTCCTTGATGGAAACTCTCTCACAGGTTAATTCAATTTTAGTAAAAGGCAACTCATGGTACAACAGGTATATTCATAGGTTACAGGGCAATGGTACAGAAGAACAGGAATATGGAACTAAGGTCTACTGATCAGAATAAAGAAGGTAAAGGAAAAAGTTAATACACGCTGGTCCACTTAGTCAAAACAGTGTATACATGCTGTTCCACATAACAAAAAGAGCGTATACATATACACGCACTCTCACGGAAAGAAAAGCACATACATGATTGGAAAACCTAGGTATTTGGTCTGTGGTATTTACCCTTGGAATTTGGTCTGAGGTATTTGGTCGTGGTATTGACCCTAGGTATTGGTCCTAAGTGGTTTTGGTCTAAGGTATTGACAAAAGGCCTAAAGCTATATAAGGAGAAGAAGATCATAAGGCCAAGTGCATAAGTATATGGGTTTCTAAGGAATACTTCTATCTGAAGTATATTTTATGTTGCAGGGGCTATGTTTGTGATTTGATATAAAATACTTTGTGCACCTTGAATTCAATGTTGGACCAGGATCATGAGACTTGAAGTGACTTATTATTAGATGATCTAATATTGGTTGGGCTAGATATGACTGTGTACACCTATTTTATTCTTTAAATGTCGTCATCTAGGATTGTCTGAAGTTCAGAAGTGTAGCAAAGTCATGTTTTATATTTTCATATATGTATGCTTGTTCGTCTCTTAAAAAGCGCATGTACACGCAGGATATACCCTTCAAAATAGTGTGTACAAAGGAAAATCTTCTTTTTCAGATCTGACTGATCTATTTGATTAAATTATGTTGTTTTACTGTTGTCTGTCAATGAATTCTTCTTAGATCTGAATGTAAAACTGCATGCATAACGAGGTTGGTATTTGATTGATTGATTGTATAAGTGAGAAGAAGTGATTTATGTCGCTACATGTGTAAAGCTCTATAAGTTGACAGTGGATATTCAGTATATTGTTGGTTGGTATAGACTTGATTCAAAAGTTTATGCTTGCAGTAGTTTTGAAGGTATACGTAGGTTTGGTTAACGGAAGTAGCGTATACACGTAGTTTGGGTTCAACCAAGTAGTGTATACACTATGATGCATGTTTTTGAGGTTACAGTTGATTTTGAATGATGATGCAAGTTTTGGGGTTCAACACAATGTTCTGGTATTAGTGATCTGATTGTTGAGAATAACTCAATGTTGGTTGACGCAATTTAAGTTTAAAAGTTTTTTATGGGTTCAGCATGAAAATTGGATGAAACGTGGCCTTCAGATTATGGTGTTGTGATCCAGGAATATCTAGTCTGAAAATTCATCAAACGTGGTCCCTGGAGGAAGAAAGAAGGTTGTAGCCATCTATAGGTCAACGCCTATGTACTAGTAAACAAATTGGCTTGTACAAGAGCTAGGGGGTTGCAACTCCCTTCTAGTAGAAACTGGAAAACGAGAAAAGGTTGTATCCTTCTGCAAGTAGTGTATATAAATCTGTTTGAGAAATAAACATGTTTGAAAAATAAAATTATTGATCTGATAATACTTATTCACCCCCCTCTCAATATTATTTCCAATAATTGGTATCAAAGCAGGTCCTTCAGAAGAAGCTTGATCGCTTAAAGGAAGATCCATCAAAATGAATAATCACGAAAGCATGGGATCCATCAAATTTCCAATCTTCGATGGGAGCAACTTTTTTTATTGGAAAATAAGAACCACAACCTATCTACATTCTCTTCGTATGGATGTCTGGGAAATTGTGGAAGGAGGATATAAATTTCTAACAACAATTCCTACAAACACAGCAGGTAAAAAGCAATATGAAACCAATGCCAAAGTTTTCAATACTTAATTGGAAAGTTTGTCATAATCAGAGTTTGTCAAAATCATGCAGCTCAAATCAGCCAAAGAGATATGGGACAAAATCATTCAGAGCTACGAAGGAGACTCTCAGGAAAAATGTGATAAGCTTCAAAATCTTAGAATTCAGTATGAAACTCTTAAGATGCATAGTGATGAGAGTATAGCTAGTTACTTCTTACATATAGATGAGGTTGTTAATTGTATGAATAATCTGGGTGAAGAAATAAAGGAAGTTACCTTAGTTGAGAAAATTTTGAGATCCTTGTCTGCTAAATTTGAATCAAAAGTGTTTTCCATAGAAGAAAAACAGGATCTGCAGAATATCGCTATGACACAGCTTCACGGAATCCTAACTACTTTTGAGATGAGAAAAGGAGGTCCATCAGATATGAGAGAAGCCGCATTTAAAGCTTCAGCAAAAGGAAAATAAAAGGAAAAACAAAATGAATCAGGACACATCTCAGAAGAATAAGATGAGGTAAATTTTGTCAAGAACCTTCAATGGGGTTTTGGAACGTTCAAAGGTAAGCTACCTTTCAAATGCTTTGCTTGTGGTAGAGTCAGTGATTATGCTGCCAGATGTCCTCATAAAGATAAATATGAAAAAGGAAAGGAATATGCAAAAGGGAATAGGAAACAAGTTGTGAATAGTGTAGAAATTCCCACTGTAGATCACGTGATAATGCAATATACTAAAGCAAAATACTTGATCTACTTCTACAACCAATTATGTGGAAGCTTAATCGAATTGAGCAAGATCAATTGAACACATATAACTGATGAGAAGAAATCAATCACACATAACACAGAAGAAATAACTAGGGGAAAGCCTCAACCTAAAACCCCAACTCAATATTATCATACAAGTGGAAGTATAGTTTGGATTACAAAAAGAATCAGCTCACAAGCTATCCTGCAATCCCTCCACTGTTCATAGATAGTCAAAGGCCTCTCTCAAACCTTCTCCTCTACCCTCCAAGCCTCCTATTTCTTTGCACAATTTTCCTTGGGGTCTAGTGCAGCCACTTGTGTGAATTGGCCTCTTCACACACTCACTAACCTCTGATCCAACTATGCAATCCTGAAGGAGATAAATCCTTCTCCATGGATGAGCTTCCTTTATAGGAAAAATCCATCCAACTGATTGATCCGGATTTAAACAGGAACGCAACAAATTACAGGGATAACCATATACACAAAGATGCAACGGAAATAATACTTCATTTCATTAATGGAAAATACTGAAACATGCTTACAATCAGAAATGGAAATAAACTAGCTAGGGCGTTGGTAGCTTATCTCTGAGAAGAGATGTGATGGCTACATGCCTCTGAACTGTGTTACAATGAGGCTCGAAGGCCTATTTATTGTTGAGAAACAATGAAAAACCCTTCACATTCCAAAACCTAAACCTAGGAGATGAAACGCCAAACTGTGGGCCCCGTTTGGGGGTAAGTTGGTACATCAACTTCCCGGGGTCGTAAATTTAGCATATGATCTCCGTTTAACGCGTAAAATAGCTCATTAGAAAGATCTATCCGAGAACTACCATTGTTGGAACGGGCAACATCGGTCCATGGCATGGACCCATGTTGCCCCTGGATTCCCCAAAAACGTCGTTTAGGGCCTCAAAACGGCTCCGGAAGTTCAGGACCCGAAAAACTGCTAAAAATAGTAAGTTGTGCTACAATTAAGGAAACTGAAAATGCTGAGAAAGACAATGGTGGGGGTCCAGGTGGACTTGGCAGGTGGCCACCAATATCCACCTGGATCATGGGGACAACATGAGCACAACAATAACAATAAGGGGTACAATGACAATGATAATAAGGGAATACACTAGTATTATAGGGACCTAACATGCCCCTCTCCTTCCAAAAAGTGTTTTCCTCAATGCTTGAGTAGTTATGGATGCTTTTGTATAAAATTCTCGTCCTCCCATGTAGAATCTTCAGTGGGTAAGTTGTTCCACTTTATGAGATACTTTGAAATTGATCGATTTCATAGCTAACGAGTTCTTGTTTTTGTGACTGCTTCAGGTCCCAATATGATTTTTCCTTCCTCGTCAAGCTCTGGCAATATTGTTTGAACTAGGAGCTTGTCACCTATAACCTTCTTTAAGCATGAAACATGGAAAACTGGGTGAACTCGGGAAGATGCAGCAAGTTCTAATTTGTATGCCATAGTACCAATATTTTGCAACACCTTCTACGAACCATAATAGTTTAATGATAATTAATTATCCTTCTTAGCTTGCTTAAAGGACATTTGTTTGTATGGTTGTAATAGTAGAAATACCCAGTCACCTACATCAGAACTTCTTTCACTGCGATGTTGATCTGCCTGTTCTTTCATTCTATTTTGTGCCAAAGTGAGGTTATCTTTTAAGAGTTGGATAACTTTTTGTTGATGCTCGATGTGATCTTCCACTGCCTGAACCTTAGAATTTTCTCTTAAATATGATGTGATGGATGGTGGATGATATCCATAAAGCACCATAAATGGGGTCATTTTTGCTACAGTATGGAAGGAAGTGTTATACCACCATTCAGCGAGAGGCAGCCATTTGACCCATTATGTTTGTTTATCAGATACATTTGTTAACTATCAAATT
Source organism: Pinus taeda (assembly GCA_000404065.3). NCBI lineage: Eukaryota > Viridiplantae > Streptophyta > Pinopsida > Pinales > Pinaceae > Pinus > Pinus taeda. The sequence continues at coordinate 77,467 of APFE030074984.1, forward strand.
GAGGATGATAAGATGAGCTATGAGTTAACTAAGTACCTAGACAAGAAAATAATTCTATCCAAAAATTTCTTGTAAAAATAGGATCTCTGTCACTTACAATAATATTTGGGTTTCCATGTAGCTTTTGATTTGTTTCCATAAATGCAATAGAAAATGTATTGGCTTTAAATGGATGAGATAATGCACAAAAGTGTGCATACTTGGTAAGTCTATTAATGACCACCATGATCACACTCTTTCCTTCGGACTTGGGTAAACCTATGATAAAATCCATTGAAACCTCCTCCCAACGTTGACTTGGAATGGATAAAGGTTGTAATAGACCTGGGGTCTTAATTGTCTCAACTTTATTTTGTTGGCAAACTAAACATTCCACCACAAACTTTTGAATATCAGATTTAAGGCCATCCCAAAAAAATTATTTCTTAACTCTGTGGTAAGTTTTTAAAAATCTTGAATTCCCTCCTCTAGGAGATGTGTGCAATTCCCTAAGAATCTTTTGTTTGAGTTGGGAATTCTTGCAGAGGTATAAGCAATCTTTGTGCCATAACGAATCATTTTTCCAGCTAAATGTATCAGATGTTGTTAATTTTAGGTATGTTCTATGCTAAAGCAATTTATTTGAATTTTCATAGTTAGCAATCACATCAACAGTAAGATAAACTACAGATAGAACCCAAATATAAATCACAGAAGACAAGCCAAGACAAGAGGACACAAGATGTGGCGCAAGCCAGGGACAAACCCCACAATGTGTGGGGAAACCCTTGATCAATTCTTCTTTTATGTTCTTCAAAGTTCAGCAGAGAAAGAGAGAGAGAGATAGTATATTTACAACAAAAGTCAATACTTTGACTTGTCTAGATCTAAGCATAGATCATCTCCTATAACGATGAGATCAATTGAAGACATTCTGCTTCAACTGATACCTATCATCATGCTGCATCTGGTCCTCTAGTTGCACCACTGCATGCTGCACCATGCTGCTCTAATCATGATTATCATCATGTTTCCCATGTCCATGATCTTATCCATCATAATGCTGCTCAAACTAATGTGCATCATCATCATGATGTTGCCCCTGTTAATGTATCATTGTATTGCCCATGCCCATCATAGTACTGCCCGCCATGTTGCTGCCTCTGCCTTCTCATTGCTTCATCGTGCTGCAACAATGCATCATCATGCTGCTCATGATCACATGCATTATGCTGACATCACAATTGCATCATTGTTGCACTTTGACTGTCCTTTGAAATACCACAGAGGTAATCTCTGCATCTTCAATGAGATCATGATTTTACAAGAACTAGATCATGACCTTGTCACTGATCATTCTTGACACAACTTCTTCCATTATGCTGAGAATGTAACTATCGCTATCATTACTACAGCAACACTGACATTGCTTGAAACCTTCGTCACTGCTTCTCATTGTGCCTAGACTTCCAACAATTTCCAAAATATATATATCGAGACTGATGTTGTACCTTAAGGATCATTGTGATCTCCATTAATCCGAGACAGGGAGAACAGTAAGGGTTCTAAGTTCAATGTATCACATATACTTTGATTGCTTATGAAGTAGATCCAACGTGTGATGTTATCTTCCATCTAGGCCAAGATTGTTCATCATTGATACTGCGTCTCACCATTATGCCAAGTCTTTGACTGCGGTTATGACTGCGTATACAATGAATAGAGGTATCACATGAACAACATATTAACTGTCACCATGACTGCATATGAAATCAGCTATTGTAGCTATGTCTTCCTCACTGCGGCTACTGCGGCTAAGTCTTCCTCAATGCGGCTAGGTGTCTTCCTCACTACGACCACTACAGCTAGGGCATCACCATATGTCTTCATGAACAGCGTGAGAAGTGTTTTCATGATAGCATACATATTGCTACGTATATGACTGCGTGGTAAGCTTTCTATGTTGTGCATGACAGCGTATATATAGTTGCTTATATGACTACATGGTTTGCCTGCGTATATTGCTACGGATAGGTCACAGTGTATCACTACCCATTGACCAACATACACTGTCCATCGACTAGCATATACATACAACGTATCACCCCAACGTATATATGAACTCGTGTATAAACTACGTATAAGTGTTGTGAGTAACCACGCTTCCAGATTCACTATGGATAAGGGCCTACGTGTATATATGTCTTCTAGACAGCATATATCATGATTGAGTTGATGCGTATCTCTTCATGAACTGTGGCTAGGTTTTCCAAGAACAACGTATTACTTTTCTTCATTGTTGTGCATATTTCCATACTTGACTGTGTTTCCTGTATAGACTACGAGTTCCATATATAACTGTAATTTAGGGCTTTGTTTACTGCATTTCTTCTCCAAGTCTTGTAGGGCAGCGTATTACTCTTGGTGTCTCCTACTCCAAAAACTCAAGACGTGGAGAGGAGATCACCTTGAGAGTGTGTCTAAATGACATCAAATCCTCATCTATTTATACCAAAAACATATAGGTTGAATAGACATGACGTTTGGGCTTCTAGAACCTACATAAGAGCTGGTCGGCTTGATAATAATTACATAATCAAAATAAATTCATATCTCCATAAATACTTATCGGAATTGGATGATCTTTGGATCAATCCTACACCTCCCGACGAGAGGGATCCAATAAAAATATCAGCTACCATAAATAAGCTGACCCACATGGAGTTTGGCCCTAGTTTCCAATTTAACAGATGTACTTGGATCTTGTTGTAACTTTTGAATGAGTGCCCACACTTCTTCATCATTCTTTCATTCATCCCTTCCGTTTATCCAATGGTTGGATAATAGAAATGGCATAAAGTAATGCTTCCACATCCTCATCCTTTCTTGAGAGTGCATCTGCAACAACATTTTGCTTCCCTTTTTTGTAGATGATTTCAAAGTCATAACCCAACATCTTTGTGACCCATTTTTGTTTCTCTTCTGAAGATAATATTTGTTCTAAAAAGTATTTAAGACTATCATGATCTGTTTTTACCTTGAAGTGCCTTCCCATTAGGCAAGGTCGTCATTTCTTAAGTGCATATAGTATTGCCAACATTTCCTTCTCATAAATAGATTTGTGTAAATATTTTCCTTTGATTAGACGACTTTCGAAAGCAATGGGTCTTTCTTCTTGCATTAAAACAACACCAATTCCATTTCTTGAGGCATCACATTCCACAATAAAGGTTTTTGTGAACTCTGGTGTAGCTAAGATTGGTGCTTGGAACATTTCCTCTTTAAGATGTTCAAAGGCCTTTGTTGCTTCTAGAGTCGAAGAAAATTCATCTTTCTTCAGTAATGTTGTTAGAGGTGCCACTATTCTCCAATAATTCTTAACAAACTTGCGATAATACCCTGTCAACCCAAGAAATCTTAGCAGATGTTTTATGGATGTTAGAATTTTTCATTCCTTAATGGCTTTAATTTTGCTAGGGTCTACCTTAACACCTTCATGAGATACAATATGACCTAAATATTCCACCTCTTGTACTTTAAAAAAACATTTGGAGGTTTTTACATATAATTGTTTCTCCTCCAATAGTTTGAGCACTCTTTCAACATGTTGAACATGATCCTTCCAAGACTTGCTATAGATTAGTATATCTTCAAAAAATACTAACACAAGTTTTCTAAGGAAGTGTTTGAAAATGGAATTCATCAAACCCTAAAATGTAGAAGGTGCATTGGTAAGGCCAAAAGGCATGACCAAAAATTCATAATAACCCTCATGAGTTTTAAATGTTATTTTTAGAATGTCTTCAATCTTCATTCTGATTTGATGATATCCTGAACAAAGGTCTAACTTGGTGAAGTAATTTTGTCCATGTAATTCATCCAATAATTCATTAATGACAAGAATGGAGAATTTATATTTAATAGTGAGCTTGTTGAGCTCCCTATAATCCAGACACATGTGCCATGATCTATCCTTCTTGTGCACCAATGCTACTAGAGTAAAGAAATATCTTTGACTAGGTTGAATTATACCAGCGTCTAGCATTTATGCAACCATACGTTCAATTTCACTCTTTTGGGCATAGGGATATCTGTAAGGCCTGATGTTTGGATGAACACTTCCAGGAATCAAATGAATAGCATGATCATGATCACGAATAGGTGGGAGGCCTTTTTGTTTTTTGGAGATCTAGAGAAATATATGATTCCAATGTGGGAGCCTCTAGCGAACATAATTGTGCAATTACGCCTCATTGTTCTTTCTTTAGAAGCTTTGTCATATTGTTAGAGCTAATTATCTTTCTTGGTTTCACTGTGATACCCCTTAATTCAACTTCCTTTCCTTCCAAAACAAATTTCAAGAAAAGTTCTTGAAAATGAAAAGTTATTGTACCCAAAGATTGTAGCCATTGGACTCCTAGTACAACATCAGCACCACCCATTGGAATGGAAAGAATTTGACTATTCAACACATGTTCTCCCATGGATAGCTTGATATTATGGCACTTTCCAAAGAAATTTATGGTTCCTCCATTTGCAACCATCACTTGACACTCAGGTGCTAGATATAGGAAGCAATCCAATTCCTTGGCTATCTTACAATGAATAAAATTATGGGTAATTCCAGAATCAATCAACACTATTACCTTTTTCTTCTTGATATGTCATTCTATCTTGATATTTTGAGGAGTGGTAATTCCGGCCAATGCATTACAAGATATGGTCAGATTCATTTCTTCTTTCTCTAGGGTTTGTTCCTAGTGTGTATCCTCTTCTTTTGATGTTTCTTGTTCATTTTCTTCCTCCTCTTCACAATCTATGTAAAATAATTTATTCTCAACACACTTATGACCTTTAGTGTATTTTTTATCACAAGTGTAACAAATCCCTTTTGCTCTTTTTTCTTCCAATTGTTGTGGTGTCAACCTTGTAGGTTGTGGAAGGCTAGGGGCAATAACACTTCCATATTTATTGTGAGTGTTACGCTTCCTTGTTGCCATAATTTTGCTTTCAATTTTTCTTTCCAACCTGAATGTCTTCTCCAATGAATCAGGTTCCCAAAGACGAACCTCATGTTGGATAAGACGAACCTCATGTTGGATGTTATCCTTTAAATTCCCTATGAACACATCAATCTTATGCTCCTTTGGAATATCTTTTACCCTTATATTCAATGTTTTGAAGTCCTCAATGTGCTCCACCATTGAACCCTTTTGTTTGAAATTTATCAATTGGCTAAAAAATGTATTGCTTTTTGTATCCTCATAATGTGCTATCATTTCTTCCATAAAAAATTCCCAAGTGACAATTTGCTTACGAGAGAAAAGTCATCGATACCATAAAAATTGATTGGGTTCCAAATATAAAGTTGCAATGCGTATCTTTTGTGTGCTTTGCACATTATGGAGATCGAAATATTGCTCCATCTGTAGTATCCATGTTACAGAATCATTGCCATCAAACTTCCTCATATCGATCTTTGGAACATGGTGGGTCTTCAATCCAACGTTAGAGTCTATGAAATCATGACTAACATTTCTTTTGTTCTCATCACGAGTTTCCTTTACTACCCTTTCGCCATTAGTAAGCATTTCTTGTAGCAACTTTGTCAAATCTATCTTCAAATCTTCCATGTTTCCATTAAGTTTTGCTTCTATTCCATCCATCTTAACTTCCATGTCATCCGTCTTAGCTTCCATTCCATTCTTTAAACCATCCATCTTAGCTTCAGTTACTTTTTGTGAGAGCGAAATTTGTTGCACTTGGTCTCGTAATTTTGATATATCATGTTGCATTTCTTTCTCTTCTTCATGTGTCATAGTAGATATTTCAGGTTGTTTACTAGGTGTTTCCATTTTCTTTCTCTGGGTCATCAATGAATAATAATTATACTTCACAATGCCCTTTGAATCACTTCAAACTACTTTCTCAAACAAGGCTTATGCAAATTTAAAAAAAAAAAACTACACACTTTTTCTTCTTCTTCTTCTTTTCTTTTTCTTTCTTCTTCTTCTTCTTCTTCTTCTTCTTCTCTTTTTTTCTTCTTTTTCTTTCTTTCTTCTTCTTTTTCTTTCTTTCTTCTTCGTCTTCTTCTTTTTTTTTGGCATGAGCTTGATCTTGAAATGTCTGTAACTCTGTAATTTCAGATCTCCAAGTTCTGAAATTGCAGCCTGTGATATCCTCTTATTCTTCCTTTCATCCTCGCAAGTATGATCGCAATTGGATGCCCAAAGAAAGGGTTATGCCAAATCTTCTGCAATGACCTAATTATAGACTGGTTTAGTAGAGCGAACTTGTATGACGTGCCACGTGTCACCGTTTCGACCTTAGGTTCTGAAAACGATACCCAACAAACTATAGTCCATCTTCTTTTTGTCACTTTTTATGAAACTTGAATCAGATGCTCAAAGAGAAAGCTATGATGAGTTTCCCAAGGTGACCTATTTGAGATCCAATTCGGGTGTCTGCAAAAACCCTAACTTCCTCAGTTCATATCTCTGAAAAATATAGTGAGACAAGATCTAAAATTCAGTCACGTGGTTCATCACGATTTCATCTCTTATGGGTTTTAATTTCACTTATGAAACTTCGTAGAAAAAAATTTATAGCGAAAATTCCATGATAACCTGTTTGAAGCAACGAAACCCCTAGAATCCAAAGCTCTAATATCAATTGTTAGGCAACCAACTCACAAAATAGAAGAAATAGATAGATCAACGACTTAAACATAGTCTCTTTGAGGGGGCAACCTCCTTTACATTACACAAAGGAATAATTCTTAGATGATACAAATGACAAGACCTATTTTCTCTATATAGGAGTCTAAGGGGCCACAGTGTAATCAGAGCTAACATAACAATAATAATGTAAGGGCACAAAATAAAAATAGTGAGCTTCTATGGGGCACAATAATAACAATATGGGACAACATGAGCACAACAATAACAATAAGGGGTACAACAACAATAATAATAAGGGAATACACTAGTATTATAGGGACCTAACATACTACAAAGTATGGGGATTAAAAAAGAGTGTTACACTTGGAGGAGTAAAGGAAAACATTGTGGAGCTTGAGGCAGAGTGATATATATTGAAAAACCTAGTCCTAAATTTGCATAAGGAACCCCAATCAGAGACCTCAAAACAACTAATATCCAATCATTTAGAGAGCGAAACTAAAGAAAAAGACTTCACACAAAAATCAAAAGGACCAATGAAAGTAGACCAACTAATTTATTTGACAAAGGTAGATAGCTAACAAGCACCTTTATAACTTATGCATTTTAAAGTCATGTATTTTGAACATTTATTTTTATAAGTAGCATACTTCCTCTTTCAATATTCACTTAATAGCAAATAGATTGAACAATTTTTTATTTATAAATATTGAAAATAAATTTTATAAAAAACAATATGTAAAATCCATTTATATTTTATAAATCATTTATAACTATTTTTAATATAAATAAAAAATAAAATAAAAATAAATAAAATAAAAATTTATCACTAATATGAAATAATGAAAATTTATTATGAAATAATGAAAATTTATTTTAACAAAATTAAAATTGTACTAATAAAAAATAAATCAGTGCACTTTAAGGAAAGAAGTTAATGGCCCAAGATCCAAAGGTATATGGCACAAGGGCTCCCTTACAAATCGCTAATAGATCTTTTAAAATAACTTGGTTCTTACCTGATAAGTCTTTTAAAGTAACTTGATTTTTCTTGAATAATAGTGATGAATCACTCTACATGTTAATGGCCCAAGGTCCAAAAACATATGTCACAAGAGTCCACTTACTAGTTCTTTTAAAATAACTCATTTTTTCTTCATTACTAGCTAAGTTTCACCAATCATAATAGATTTTACCATATTTAAATATAATAAAATTATGTATAAACATTTTACTTAAAAAAAATCAAAAGAAAGTTAAATCAAGAAACAAAGAGAACAGCAAAAATTCTTGGCTCTATCTTTCCACAATTCCCATCGCTTCGAATCCACAGGCTAAAAGCATCTGGAAAGTGAATGGCTGTTCTTTTACTTCGGATGTGCACGATGTTTGTCAGACCTCAAAACTTAAACTGGTAACCTCTGAAAGTTTATACCAACCTCCAACCCTTCAGTTCACGCGAACTTATGCTCAACGTTAACTTTCGAGAGGTTTTATGATCATAACTGGAGTGATTGCATTCATAGAAAAAAATGGCGAGTGTGTGAAACCAGACAGAAGAAGGTAGCAAAAAAACCATAATGAGACAGATGAATTACGCATGAAATCAATCTGGACTCTCTTCATGGAGTTGAATAGGTTGAATTCATTCCTTTCAACGTCTGTATACCCTCATGGCAATGTCTTCATGGAATTCATGTCAGCTGGTTACTTAATGTTGCTAATGAGAACGCCTCGTGCCCATGAACGCAGCACAAATCAATGGCGATATCGATATACTTACGGATTCAACAACAACAGCAGAAAAAAATTGCTACCCTTCTCCAGCCCATATGTAATTCTCTGCCTATCAACTTCCCTTTCACCACAAATGCTAACAGGAGCGCTCCACAAGAAACCCATGACAACCCTAACCTTGCTGAAACTGTGAGAAAACTATGCAAGCAGAGTCAATTGACTGAGGCGCTTCGAATTCTGCATTCTATGGACCGGATTGGTATTTGGGTGGATCCCTGCACCTACGACTCTCTTTTACAGGTTTGCCTCGAATTAAAGGCTCTGGGAGAAAGCAAATTAGTCCATGCCCACATTATTCAAACTGGATTTAAGCTAGATTTAGCTTTGGTTACTAAGCTTGTGATCGGATATGGCAAGTGCGGTACGAGGGTTGATGCCGGATTAATTTTGGCTACAATACCTGAACAAAAGGTGGTTTCATGGAGTGCAATGATAGCAGCCTATGCCAAACACGGGTTCGCTGAGGAGGCTTTGATGCTTTTTAACGAAATGCAGCGAGCTGATATTGAAGCAGATGAGCGCACTTTTTCCAGCGTTCTTCCTGTGTGTGCTAAGTTGGAAGCTCTGCAGCAGGGTAAGGAGATCCATGGATACATAATTAGAAGTGGGTTTCATTCCAATATCTTTATAGGGAATGCTCTCCTGGACATGTATGTAAAATGTGGGTATCTAGAGGATGCTTGCAAAGTGTTTGACAAAATGCCTGAACGAGATGTTGTGTCATGGAATGCAATGATTGCGGGGTATTCTCGTAATGGGGAAGTCTACGAGGCTCTGGAAGTTTTTCAGAAAATGCCCAAGCGAAATGTGGTGTCATGGACTGCGATGATTGCAGCTTATGCCAGTCAAGGACATGGCAAAGAGGCTTTGGCACTGTTTTATCAAATGCTGCAAATGTGTATACGGCCAAATCAGTTTACGTATGCTTCTGTTCTTCAGGCGTGTGCCAACGTGGCTGCTCTGGAACATGGTAAGGAGATCCATGAGGGCATAATTAAGAGTGGATTTAAGTCGGATATCTTTGTGGGCAATGTTCTTGTGGATATGTATTCAAAATGTAGACGAGCTCATGATGCATTCAAAGTGTTTGAGAAGATGCCTAAGAGAGACGTGGTCTCCTGGACTGCAATGATAACAGGGTATGCGCAAAATGGGCTTATGGATGAGGCGGTGGATCTCTTTCGACACACGCCTGAAAGAAATCTCTTCTCATGGAATGCAATGATTGCTGGATATGCCCAGAATGGACCTTTTAATGAGGTCCTGAAGCTCTTTCGTCAAATGCAGCTGACTAGTGTGATGCCAAACTTGGTCACTTTGGCCAGTGTTCTTTCTGCCTGTGCCAACAAGGTAGCTCTTCCGGAGGGCAAGGAGATCCATGAAGATATAATTAGAAGTGGGTGTACGTGTGATGTCTTTGTTGGGAGTTCCCTTATAGACATGTATGCAAAATGTGGGAGTATAGATGATGCATGTAAGGTTTTTAATAGAATGCCCAGACAAGATACCATTTCATGGACTGCAATGATTATAGGATATGCCATGCATGGCAGTGGCAAGGACGCTCTCCATCTCTTTCAACAAATGCAGCATTCAGGCACAAAGCCAGACCATGTCACCTTCCTCGGAGTTCTGTCTGCATGCTGCCATGCAGGCCTAGTCGATGATGGATGGCAGTACTTTAATTGCATGAGTGAGGATTATCATATAGCACCTGCAGTAGAGCACTATTGCTGCATGGTTGACCTTCTTGGCCGTGCAGGGCGTCTAGATGAGGCTCGAGACTTTATCAATAAAATGCCAGTAACACCTGATGCTGCCGTGTGGGCCTCTTTGCTTGGTGCTTGTAGAATATATTCCAATACAATGTTAGCAGAAGAAGTAGCAGAACATCTTTTAGAGACTGACCCTCAAAATGCTGCACATTATGTGCTGCTGTCAAATATCTATGCGTCAGTTGGTAGGTGGGATGGGTTAAAAAAAGTTAGAACATTGATGCAAGAGAGCGGAGTCATAAAGGTGCCAGGTTGTAGCTGGATTGAAGTGAACAAGAAGATGCATAGTTTTGTTGTAGGCGACAAATCACATCCACAAACTGAGATAATCTATGCTAAGTTGGAGACTTTGTATGGGCAGATGAAGGAGCTGGGATATGTTCCAGACATGAATTTTGTGCTCCATGATGTGGAGGAGGAGCAGAAGGAAGATATGTTGTATTGTCACAGTGAGAAACTGGCAATTGCATTTGGGCTCATCAATACAACCCCTGGGACACCTATTCGGATTGTCAAGAATCTTAGAGTCTGTGGTGATTGTCACTCTGCTATCAAGTTCATATCTAAGATTGTTTTAAGAGAAATGATTGTGAGAGATGCTAATCGTTTTCATCATTTCAAAGATGGATGGTGTTCTTGCGGAGATTATTGGTGATGCCAAGGGAAATGAGAAATGAGCATAAGCTTGTGTGGCCATAAAATACTGTATTAATATCAAATTTGCATCGGCAAGCAGGAACCAGGTATTGTTTATAATGTCTTGCAAAGTGCTATGTTTTGTTATGTTGGGTGGAATATTATGAAACAATCTATGCATCTTATAGGGATTATCTTGCAATGCATGTTAGTAATCTCTTCTACATTCTACAATAATTATTACACATACATTCTAAACCAAAATATTAAAGAACAATCACACAAGTTTTGAGACAAGCCGAAGCCCTTTCAAACTGATGTTGTTAATATTGGTCTGTAGCATTGTTGGATATTTTCAAAGCCAGTACGCAGAACACTACTCTTACTAGACATGTCAGCAATAGTTGTTTAAACATCAATTGATGTTTCACGCCTTAAACACAAATCTTTCTCCTTTCTGTCTCCTCTTCATCCATTAGATTGGTTGTGAACTTAACAGGCACTAGGTCGTTCGATTGCAGCTGCTTTATGATTGTTCTGTGTTTTGTTGACTAGTTATGATGATGCCTTTAATGGTCCATTGGTAACCTAAGTTATCTGACGTGTCCATATAGGTCACTTGTCATGAATCTGATGTGTTTGGCATGGATTCATGAGGACATGTGCCCTCAACATGCCCCAAGATTCAGACACGTGTCCCTCCAAAAACTTGAAATATGAATTTTATATTAGTTTCAATTTCATATAATGCTTTAAAATAGAGTCATTTCACTATTCTATAGTATTGTGTTCTCATTCTTCATACACCAAAGTCTATAACTTAAGTGTTAATTTTAGGATAACAATGGAATGTTCTATGCTTAGAGCAATTTTACTTCAATTTTCTTTATTAGCCCAATATCATATCCAGTATAGAATTCACATCAACATGATAGTAAAATGCAGATAGAACATAAACAATAACAGTGGAAGACAACCCAACACAAGAGGACACAAGATATGGCACCAGCCAGGGACAAACCCCAATGTGGGGAAACCCTTGATCAATTCTTCTTATAATTCTTCAAAAGTTTAGCAGAGAGAGAGTATAATTTACAATATTCACTTGCCCAAACTAATCAGTCAAAATAGCAAAAACAAAAAGCCCTAACTAGAAAGTCAATGCTAGTCAATAGGGCTAAAATTGACCTCCAAAATAGCTCAGTCGACCTTGGTCAACTCAGCATCCAACAACAAGATAATGCAGCCCAAAACAGTCCAAAAATAACCAGTCAAATTTGGTCAACAAAAGTCAATGCAACAACTTGAATTAGGGCAGTGAATGCAGGGGTCAAATTGCCTTGGTTTTTGTTCCCAAAACAGTGGCATGCCCAAACAGAAGTTTGCCTCACAAAATCGAAGTCAAACAAGGTCAACGTTGGTCAAAGTCAGCGTCCTGAAATTTCGGCCTCTTGAAATTTCGATCAAATCTAGTCAACGCAGTAGCCAGAAAAGATAGTCTTCCTTCGCACATGTGGAAAGAGAGAGGCCCAAAAATCCATACCCAATCAAAATGAGAGAGAGAAAGATGAATGAGATGAGATGCCAAAATGAGGAGGAGGCACCTTGTATTTATATGCAACGTTGAACGCTGAAGGAGGCTAATTTGATGGCCCGTTGACCTTGACAATTTGTCCATAATCAAAATAAATTCATAACTTCATTTGTAGATGTCAGAATGGGATGATCTTTAGATCAATCCTACACCTCTCGGAAAGAGGAATCTAAGAAAAATATCAGTTGCCTCATAAGAGTTGTCCAAAGTGATGTTTGGCCCTAGTTGCCAAATTTAACACTCCCTCTTAACTAGGGAGAACATCACCTGCCAAACTATCTAACAATCTGTACCATCCCTGTTACTGCACTGCTTTGTTGAACCATGAAGAAATAAGAAATGATCGAGAATGTTTCATACCATTCTCCATTGACTCGAAGTGAGTCTCCAACAACAACGAACGTGTCATACCACTCTTAACTGACCTATAGTCAGTTTCCATTGATCCCAAATCAATATCAACATCCTAGCATAGGGAGTACGGTAGTACACGATGCGTTCATCAGTAGTACTATGGGCCCTATCCTCATTTCCTTACTCATTGGCTAGATGAGAGGTACTTCCTATGAGTCCCGGACTGCATGGGTAGGGTGTGCCGACAGGAGAAGGTGAACCATTCATCTTGCTCATATGTCATAGGGGAAGGTGAACCACTCAGCCTATGCATATGCCACCATGGGGTATCACAGGGGAAGGTGAACCATTCACCATGTACACAATGCACCATTAGGGGAGGGTGAGTCACCCTATGGTCGCTCTTCGCTCCAAGAAGTACCCCAAGCCCCCCGGAGCTCCCAAAGCTCACTATCCATCTCATACAGGACCCTCATAAGAGGATCTCTCCACGACTCCAAGTCGTTCACGGAAGGTTAATAATTTGACCTTCTCGAGGGGCTTCGTAAGAATATCGGTGACCTGCTCATTGGTCCCAATATGATGGAGCCTTATTGCTCCCCGTTGTACCATATCCCGGATAAAGTGGTACCTGACATCAATATGCTTGGAGCGATCATGAAACATGGGATTCTCATAAAGACGAATCCCACTCTAGTTGTCACAGAAGATCATGGTGGTATTCAGCACATGTCCAAACAGCTCACTAAAGAGCTTCCTCAACCAAACAACTTCACAGGAGGCCAAACTAGCAGCATAACCTCAGCGATGCTTAAAGCAACCAACTTCTGCTTCCTGCTCATCCATGATATTGAAGCATAACCTAAAGAGAAGCAACATCCTGATGTGCTTTTGCAATCACCACACTGCCATCCCAGTCTACATCAGAGTAACCATGGAGCCTCACAGTCCCGGCAGTGTATCCCAGTCCATAAGTGATTGTGCCCCAAAGATATCTCAAGAGATTCTTGGCAACAAACCAATGTATATGATGAGGCTCGACTATAAACTGACTCAATGTGTTCACTGCAAAACATATGTTTGGACGGGAGTTCACCAAGAACATCAAGGCCCCCACGAGTTGACAACACTCATAAGGATTTCCCAAATCAGGCCCAACAACACTTCCGCATGACTTCTTGAAGTTAAGTTCCATCGGAGTAGTCACAGACTTGCAATCCACCATCCCAAATCTTTCAAGTATCTTCACAATGTATTTTCCTTGAGAAAGGAAAATCTCACTTGGCTTTTTCCAAACCTCCAACCCTAGGAAGTAATGCATCAATCCTAGGTCCTTCATCTCAAATTCGGAAGCCAGCTCCCTCTTACATTGATGAATAAGAGGGTCTGCACCTGTCAAAAAGAGATCGTCCACATAGAGTACCAAGACGAGAGGTCCATCATTCTCAACCTTAAAATAAAGGTTTGGATCAACTTCACTTCTTGTAAGTACCAACTTCATTAGATAGATATTGATCCTCTCATACCAAGCCCAAGATGCTTGCTTCAACCCATAGAGGGTTTTCTTCAACCTGCATACATGTGTTTGACGATCTTGAACTTCGAACCCCTCAAGTTGTTCTACATAGACTTCCTCCTTAAGTGAACCATGCAAGAAGGCAGTCTTGACATCCATCTGGTGTAGATTCCATCCTTGCGTGGCAGTAAGGGCAATGATCTTACAGATGGTGGTGTAGCGGGAAACCGGTGCAAATATCTCATCATAATCTAGCCTCGAGCAACAAATTTGGACTTGAACTTTTCAACACTTCCATCAGCTCCATGCTTGATCTTGTAGAGCCATTTAGAGGAGACAACAGATTTGTCCTGGGGTTTAAGGACCACATCCCAGACATCATTCTTCATAATTGACTCGTACTCTTCGTTCATAACATCCTTCCATACTTGTTGCTTCACAACTTCTTCGAATGAGCAAGATTCAAACTGAATAATGGTGCTCATAGCAGTTAAGTACCCTTGGTACGTATTAGGCTTCTTGCTTTCACGAAATGCCCCCCTCGGTGCAACATGTCTCTCGGCATCTTCGAGAGTTTCCCTCAGCCATGAGGGTCTCGTTTTGGAGGAGGAGGGCTCATGAGGAGGAGGATCAATGGGATCCATCGATTCTTCAACATCAAGCATCAACTCATCCTATGAAACTACCTGTTTTTCTGCATCTGCTTCTTTGTCTTTCCTTGGAATAGGAAGGTTGCTAATCTTCCTTGGGGCAGCATCCTCATCGAAGGTGACATCATGACTCAACTCTACTTCTCTTTGACCAGGCACTTAGATTCTATATGCCTTAGAAGTTTCATTGTAGCCCACAAAAGTTCATTTCTCCCTAGATGCCTCCAATTTACTTCTCTTTTCTTTCGGCACATGAAAGTATACGGGACTACCAAAAATTCTAAAATGAGAAACATCAAGTTTCTTACCAGTGAAAACTTCTTCGGGAGGTTTGGAGTTTGATGCTTAATGAGGGCATCGATTTTGAACGTACACAACAGTGTTGGCAGCTTCTCCCCATAGGAACTTTGGAAGTCCTTGATCACGAAGCATGGCACAAGTGGCTTCTACGATAAAACGGTTCTTCCTTTCAGCTTCACCATTCTGCTCAAGAGTATATGCGGTATAGTCTCCCTTTTAATCCTAACTTCTATACAATAATCTTTGAACTCATTTGATTTGTATTTGGTTCCATTATCAGTCCTCAATATTTTGATCTTCTTCCCAGTGTGATTTTCGACCAAAGCTTTGAAAGAACGAAACCATGAGAATACTTCGTCCTTCTTCTTTAAGAAATATATCCAAGTCTTGCGAGAGAAATAATATATAAAGGTTGAATAATATAAGTATCCTCCCAATGAGTTCACGGGCATTGCACTAGATAGATCAGAATGAATAAATTGCAATATGTCAGTAGTTTTCCTATCACTTGAGGGGAATGGTCCCCTTGTATGTTTTCCTTCGACACACCCCTGACAAACACCTTCATGTTTTACTTTAAATTCGGGCATACTTGTCACCATCTTCCTTGCATCGGGTAAAGCCTTATAATGTAGATGAGCAAACCTCTGGTGCCATAATTCAGATTGAAGTGATGTGTTGCAAGACATAGCTCCCAATGGACTTCCTCCAACTTGATATAAATTGTCAACCCTGAATGAAAGAGTAAATGCTTCTTTGAAATTTCTTTTCCACACACGTACCTTTCCATCGATGCATGGCACCTTGAATCCTTTGTCTTCCATCGCTGAGATAGACACTAGATTCTTATTTAGATCAGGTACATATAATACTTTTGAAGATGAACGGTGTTACCTTGGTTCAATTGAAGGGTAACATTCCCAACTCCCTTCGCGAGATAGGTGGCATTGTCACCAAGGATAATATTCAAATTTTTATCCTTCTCTATCAGATTTGAAAGAGCTTCCTTGTACCCGATGAAGTGCCTTGAGGCACCACTATCAATCAACCAATTTCCCAAAGTATC
This sequence comes from Pinus taeda, assembly GCA_000404065.3. NCBI lineage: Eukaryota > Viridiplantae > Streptophyta > Pinopsida > Pinales > Pinaceae > Pinus > Pinus taeda. The sequence continues at coordinate 93,814 of APFE030074984.1, forward strand.
TGGAGGAGAGGCAGTAGAGAGGGAAATTATAAGATAAAATTCCTTTTACTTAGAATTTACAACATTAGACTTGTCATACCTAGAGTTTCTTGTTCTTTTAGAAGCTCGATCATTTCCAAGTTGAGTAGTGGAAGCATTCATTTTCCCTTTGTTGTTGAACCTGCCATTCCTTTAATTGTTGTTGTTGCCCCTGGAATGATTGTGATCATCATCATGAGATGTGTCCCTTCTATTTGGACACTCCCTGGCATAGTGACCAAACTTATTGCAAACAAAGCATCTTCCCTTCCTTCCATTTTTGAATCTCGCTCTTCCTTGACTTTGCTTCTTTGAACCTGCATTGTTCTTCCTCTTGGCATGAGCAAAAAATGCGATAGGATTATTCCTATTCGAAGGCATCTCCAATTCCATCATCCTTGTTTCTTCTTGAGAACATCTAGTCAGCAATTCTTCAAAACCTAGAATTTTGTTGTTATTGAGAATAGTAGTGTTGAACACATGCCATTCGAGAGGAAGACCTCCAAGGGAAATGAGAGTGAGCTCCCTATCAGCAATAGCTTCACCAATCGAAAGAAGATCATTTTTTATCTCGGCAATCCTCATGAAGTAGGATTGAATATCCTCACCTTTTCCCTTCTTTATATCCTTCAGCTTGTTCTTGAGGAAAATAATTTGATTTGCATTGCTAGATTTGAACATGCCAACCAACTTGTCATATATCTCCCTTAATGTGTTCAAATCGGAAATGTAAGCAACTAAATGCTTATGAATAGAATCCCTGATGATGTTCTTGGCTTTGACTTCACCCTTCTTGTATTTGGTCTTAGTAGTAGCTGGTGCATTAGGAGGAGGTTCTGAAATCTTTCCCAGCACATAATCCATCGCATCTTACTCTTCTAATGTCAAATCAAGAGACATATTCTATGCTTGATAATCAAACTTATCATGAAGCTTATCATCAGACTTGAAGTAGGATGTGGAAGCCATTGAATCTTGTCTTTGACTAGTGATTTCTCCTCTTGGTGATTGCTCTTCTCAAACTTGCTTGGGCTTTATCTTCACCTCAACTCTGATACCATGTTAATTTTAGGATAACAATGGTATGTTCTATGCTTAGAGCAATTTTACTTCAATTTTCTTTATTAGCCCAATATCATATCCATTATAGCAATCACATCAACATGATAGTAAAATGTAGATAGAAAATAAAAAATAACAGTAGAAGACAAGCCAACACAAGAGGACACAAGATATGGCACCAGCAAGGGACAAACCGCAATGTGGGGAAACCCTTGATCAATTCTTCTTATAATTCTTTAAAAGTTCAACACAGAGAGAGAGAGTACAATTTACAATATTCACTTGCCCAAAATGATTAGTCAAAATAGCAGAAACAAAAAGCCCTAACCAGAGAGTCAACGTTGGTCAATAGGGATAAAATTGACCTCCAAAACAACTCGGTCAACCTTGGTCAACTTGGCCTCCAACTGCAAGATAATGCAGCCCAAAATAGTGCGAAAATAACCAGTCAAATATGGTCAACAAAAGTCAATGCAACAACCTAAATTAGGGCAGTTAATGCTGGTCAACGCAGGGGTCAAACTACCTCGATTTTTGTGCCCAAAATAGCGGCCTGCCCAAATAGAAGTCTCCTTCACAAAACCGAACTCAAATAGGGTCAACGTTGGTCAAAGTCAGCTTCCTGAAATTTTGGTCTCCTGAAATTTCGACCTCCTGAAATTTCGATCAAATCTGGTCAACGCAACAACCAAAAAATACAATCTTCCTTTCACACGTGTGGAGAGAGAGGCCCAAAAATCCGTACCCAATCAAGATGAGAGAGAGAAAGATGAATGAGATGAGATGCCAAAATGAGGAGGCACCTTGTATTTATATGCAAGGTTGAACGCTGGAGGAGGCTAATTTGATGGTTGGCCGACCTTGACAATTAGTCCATAATCAAAATAAATTCATAACTTCATTTGTACATGTCAGAATGGGATGATCTTTAGATCAATCCTACACCTCTCAAAAAGAGGAATCCAAGAAAAATATCAGCTGCTGTCCAAAGTGATGTTTGGCCCTCGTTGCCAAATTTAACGTTAAGACATATGAGATGATGTTTTTAACAAGACTATAAACAAATAACTTAAGTCATATGAGGTGATGCTTTTAATAGGACTATAAACAAATAAAACCAACCGACCATTGTGATGCATGTATTCAGTGGCTAGAAGATCCATATGCCAATTTAACAATACACTTGCACTTTATGAAGCACATAATGTTTTTAAGGGATCAAAGACTTTCAACATATGGACCTTAGGACATACTTCACAATTTACAATTAGTCAAGCATTGAGATGCTTGTCAAATGTTAAATTCTAAACCAGGTAACTTGGCCACTTAATTCCTATCAAATTTATCACAAATCTACTAAATAAAAGCACGACTCAGATCCTAACATAAACAAAAATGTTAATTGAAGTTAGAGATGGAAGGGTTCTGCTAAATTTAGCAGTGCACTATATTTGGCAGAAGAACCTACATGTGAAGCTAAGGCACAGTCTTACTTTCTCTTTGATGACTTAGGAAAAATATCTAATTTCCCCATAGTCGAAAATAGTAAATCGAATTGAGCATGCATGGAGATTTTATCTTAGTTTGACTTCAATTTAGTGATGCAGTTTGAATCGAGCTCAAAAGGCTAGTTCACTTGAGTTCTAGATGTCAGTTAGAATTGAGTTCAGTGAGGCAATTCGACTTGGGTTCAAGGAGCTAGTTCACTTGAGTTGAAGAGCAATTTGATCCTATAAAGAGAAGAGCGCAGACTTGGTGAAACACATCATTGTGCACTAGCGAGAAATTTTGTTTTGAGCTTAGGAAAATAGTTCTAGATCAATGCGTGAGGTCAAGGAGAGTGCATCACTTAAGAAGGCCAATAGAGCATGCACAAGGAGGTAATTCATCCTGTACAGTTGGTATATATATATATATATTTTTTTAGCATGTGGTTCACAAGCACTCTGGTCAGTGAGTGATCGCTACGTCCACGGAAAAATCTGGGGGATAACTGGGCTAAATCGCCCCTTGGCCTACTGCAAGACCTGACCCCAAGGGCTTCGGGTGGATTCGACCCTGTGACCTCCCGATGGCAAGGCACGGTTTTTAACCAACTGAGCTAACCCTTGGGGCTATACAGTTGGTATAGTTGCGCAAGAGAGAGGTCGAATTGGTATAGGGTGTTCAGGATATTGTTTTGAGGAACAAAGAGTAAGAAGGGAAATTTTCCCAAGTGATTTGTAATTAATTACTGAGATTTTTTTGAGCGGATCAATAAAAATAGAAATTAGCAAGGTTTCCCTAGTTGGGGTTTCTTGGGTATTTTTGGTGTTTTGTTAATTGTATGCTTGTGTCTTTATGAAAATAGTTCTAGATCAATGTGTGAGGTCAGGGAGAGTGCATCACTTAAGAAGGCCAACATAGCTTGCACAAGGAGGCAATTCATCCTGTATAGTTGGTACAATTGCGCAAGAGAGAGGCCAAATTGGTCTAGGGTGTGCAGGATTTTGTTTTGAGGAACAAAGAGTAAGAAGGGAAATTTTCCCAGGTGATCTGTAATTAATTATTGAGATTTTTCTGAGCGGATCAATAAAAACACAAATTAGCAAGTTTTCCCTAGTTGGGGTTTCTTGGGTATTTTTGGTGTTTTGTTAATTGTATGCTTGTGTCTTTATGAATTTATTTTCTACTGCAAATTCATTAGAATATTCAGGATATTTGATCAGTGAATTTCACAGTTCAGTTTTCTCGTTCTTGCATCTCATAATACTATTCAAATTAGTTGCATGGTATTAGAAAACTAACATGGTACCAGAGCTACAGACTGATTGAAGACTAGAAAGCAATATATTTATCCTCAGAAGCAAGTGACAATTATAGTGCAGGGTGCATAATTTACACAAGAACGCAGTCTTTTCCCGTGAAATCAAGTGCGTAGGTATTTTCTTTAGCAGGCTTGTGCAAGAGTGTTTTTGAGCGTTCGAGTTAGAGCATGGCATACCTAGGTCTATGATTTGAGGACTACCTTGAAGGAGCCTCAAATTTCTGCTCTTAGAAGGAGAGGATTGGTACAATATTGGAGGAATTTATGGAGAGTCTACTAGATAGACCAACCGATCCTCAGCAGTTGACCTAGCATAACACGAAGGACACAAAGTCCAGAGGAATATTCCTTAAAGGAGTCAAGGATAACATCATACCTCACCTTTCTAGAAAGAAGATAGCTCAGGCCATGTGGACAACTATATTAGGGCTCTACTAGGGTACGAGTGAGACCAGGAAGCTAGTACTCCGAGATTAGCTCAAAAATGTCAAGATGACTAAGTCTGAGTCAATGATCTCTTACCTAACCAAATTCACTTAAGTGAAGGAGGAGTTTGCCGGGGTTGGAGAGACAGTCGTAGATAGAGATCACCTTGTCAGTTTTTCACTATTGGGCTTTCCCATGTCTTGGGAAAACGTCATTGATGTAGTGAGTGGCAAAGAAAAGTTACCAGATTGGGATCGACCATGGATTGATTGCGTGCAAGAGGAGATCCGGAAGCAAGCTAAATCTGGATCTCATGCGAAGACTGAGGAAGAAGAAAACTTTGCCCTAGCTAGCAAAGGGAGCAAGGCCAAGAGCAAGAAAAATGCAGGAGAGGCCAAGTCCAGTTCAGGAGGCAAGAAGAAGAAAGATCTCAACAAAGTGAATTTCTTCTCTTGTCATCAGTTTGGGCATTATTCCAGCAAGTGTCCAAACAGGAAGGAGGGATCTAAGAAGGATCACGTGGCAGCATCGGCAGAGGGGTGTAAGAGTTCACTTCTTCGTTTGAGAAGGATTTTTCGCTCATAGCTTGCATGGCAAGCTCAGTGGCCAACAATGTATGGTATATTGATAATGGAGCATCCTTTCATATGACGGGGAACAAGAGTTACTTTAGCCAGTTAACAAAGAAGGGCACAGGTACAATCAAGTTTGAGAGGGAGTTTGAAAAACCTCTCTACCTTAGAGATATCATCTATGTCCCATGGTTGAATAAAAGCCTTGTTTTGGTCTTAACCTTGGAGAGCAAAGGGTATGAGGTTATCTTTAGCAGAGGGAAGGCCTTCATCAAGCATCTCAACTCCGAAGTAGTTAAGCATACCGGAGTTAGGATGAAGAATCTCTACAAGCTACAGTTTGAGACAGAAGTGGCCTTGAGCAACAAATATATTAGTGCGCATATATGTGACCTTAGAGAGCTTTGGCATAGGCGTATGGGTCACTTACACCATGGAGTGTTGAATATTTTGAGGCAAATTGCCACATGGTTACCATAGTACAATGTAGATCAGCACAATGTGTAAAAGGGTTGCACACTTGGCAATTATGCCAAGCAATCCTTTTCCAGCAGGGATAGCAGGGCCAAGAGCATCTTGGAGTTGGTACATTTGGATGTATGCGGACCATTTTCCTCTTCATCCTAGAGAGGGAGTGAGGGTGTACATCGTGTTCTTCGTGTGCCATGTACTATGGCCATAACTAACAATTGTAGTCCTAGTAAAGAACACTAGTAAGGAGAATGGTGGATTGGATAAGCATCTAGGACCGATATTCTTTAAGGATTTGTACTTTGATCAGGACTAACCATCTTAAGTACACTAATCCAAGGTAAGAATATTCTTGAGGACCGATATTTGCTGGTGTCCAGTATTGTGACAATGGATTAGGAAATAGTCTTGTGAGGACATACTTGGTGAACAGTCGGGGGTTATGCGCCTAGAGATGTGGTCATGTCCAAATTTGTGCCTCCCAGCGTTGTGCTCTAATCTAGTGGAGAGATAGAGCGTGTTAGTCAAGGCCTTGCTATTTTTGACAATTTTGGCTATGATGATATAATTCATCATTTATGCTTATCAATCTGGATCCTTTCTTATATGAATATTTCAACTTGAGAGTATCTTGTTGTGTCATTTTGAATACCTCCCTAGTTAAGAGGGAGTGTTGAAAAATGTAGCTAGTGCTAGTGTTCATAATGTAATAAAAATTTTAACATTGACATTATTCATTATTATTATTTTATTAAAGTGTGTTCTTCATGCTTATAGAGTCAAAAGAGTAAAGAGAATCTATTATGAGTCAAAAGAAACGTATTTGAGTCAAGTCCCATTTGGACCTTTTGAAAAGAAAAGTTTTTTTTTTTTTAGTCAAAGAGTCAACACAAGACCAAGTCGACCCTCCTTAGAGAAGTTTGTCCTATGGTAGTTATTCAACCCTCCTTGACAATGATATATGTTGACACCTAATCCGAAATGATTATTGTAAATATTGTCAGTTATGCATTTGAGAAAACCAAGAGACCTTAGAATTGGAATCCCAAGAGTCTCTCCACTCATGTATAAATTCATGATATGGCTAATGCAATAAACAAGTCCTATGTGGAGTTACTCCTGGTCTAACATGGTATCAAAGGCAACCCTATTTTATCTTCCCTCTGCTCTTGTAACTCCCTTCTACCTTTTTTGGGCAACTCCAGAATCTATCATTTCTATCAATTTCTTTGCGTGTTATCATTCTTTGAGTTCCATCCTATCTGAATTGACTGTTAAAAATCGTCACTTAATTATTGCATGAGTTATGTAACGAGTTTGCACGCCCACCCAAACTACCTCCAACCCCGATCCCAGTAACTGGTAGCCTGGTAGTTCTTTCATGGGGTCTTGAGTTCGAGTTTTTTCCTCGCAAAAAAAATTGTTGCAGAAGTAGAGCAAGGTATGGCTAGGGTTTTGGCAGCAAGGATTGTGTGGAGGCGCACAGGGGTGGTGCTAATGTTGTACTATGTTATTGTTGCCACAACTTGTATGGCCGAAATGTTGGTTAAATCGAGTTGAAGACCGTGATACGAGCCCACGTCTTGTATTCTGCTTCTACCAATGTGTATGACCTCTGCAATGAGTTTTGTTACAACATTATATCTGAGTTATATAGCAGTGTATGATGTGATGTTTCTATGGTATGAGATTTCCATGTTGCGTTAAACACTTATTGACTGTCATGCATATATATATATGGCTTGGTGTGTTCTTTTAAAAGGACTGTAGCATAGGCATTGAAGTGTTATGTAAAGGCATTTTAAATGGGCCAAAGCATATGAAGTGTTATATTATGGCATATGAATGACCATATATGGTGTATAAATTCATTGAATTTTTTATATGAAATTACCATGTCGTATATGGAAGTCATATAGTATATATTTGATATGTGAAGGTTTATAAATTCGCATTAAATCATTGAGTGTGTATAGTGAATATTGAAGTTGGTAATAAGTTTTTAAATCAGTTTGTAAAAGGTAGAAAGTAACACTACATTATTTTGGAAATCAAAAGCACATAATCTTTTTTTGATGATGCATTCACTAATCTCCATTGCGGGAGTAGTTCTCTCTGGCAAAGAGAACTATCATGAGTGGACCTGAAAGATAAAGCACACTTTGATTTTCAATGAGTTGTGGAAAGGGGTTTGTGAAAGAGAATGAGACAATGCACCAGAAAAGCCCAGTTCAGACAAGGAGGTTTCCATTTGGGAAAATAAGAACAACAAGGCCTATGCCTTGATTGCAGCATCAGTAAATGAAGAGGTGAGTCGCCATATTTCTCCATTTTCAAATGCCTTTGAAGCCTTAAAGAAGTTGAAGGTATTGTATGACTCACACTCCGAACTTGAAGTTGTTCAATTAATGATTAAGTCGTTCAATCTTGAATTGAAAAATGATGACCCTCTTGCCTTAGCATCAGAAGTAAGATCCATTATGCATGACATAAAAGCCACTGGTGTTGAAATATATATTCCTTTCATAGCTTATGTCAAAGCACTATATCCCACCTATTCACATTACCTTGAGTTATTGCAAGCAAGTGGCAACCTTAAAGAGATTACCTTTGACTCCCTTGAGAAGAAGTTTGTTGAAAGAGATAAGGATTTTGGGAAGAAGACAACTCTCAGTCTTCTGAAGAAGTTGTGTTCCTTGCACAAAAGGAGAAGAATCATGCATAATATTCTTCTAGAGGAAGAGGTGGTCGAAGAGGAAGAGGAAGGAAGAATTTTAGAGGCAGAGGGGGAAGACATCTCCAAGGATTAAGGTCTAAAAGGTTTGATCTTCGTTGCATACGATGCAATAGAGATGGACATGATTCTTCCACATGTAAGCTGCCTTCGGACATAATTGAGTAGGAAAGAAATGAAGGAAAAGGTAAAACACCTAACAAAGGGAAAGGAAAAGCACCAGAGTCCGCTCATTATGTTGTGGCACATTGCAACATTGGAGTAAGTGAAGACTTATTCAATGCTTCACTTGCTTTATGGAAAGATATTTGGTTTCTTTATTTAGGAGCAACTTGCCACATGAATTTCAAGAGAAATTTCTTTGAAGAATTCATTGATAATGTTGATGGAGCAGTATATTTTGCAGACAAATCAAAACTCAAGCCAACAGAGCTTGGCACCATGGTGGGATGGGGTCTCCTAGGTCAGTTTAGGGTTGATAAACACAAATTTTGTATACAATTTTGTAAGAGATGTAAAGTATTTGTGATTTGTGGATGTGGAGCGTGTAAATGAATAAAAGTCAAAGGCGATTAACCCCTTGTTTTAAGTAAAGTTTTGAGTCGGTTTTGAGATTCACCTATGGTCCACAGACCATGGCATTGTATGAAAAAATATATAATTAGTCGAGTCTTAGCGAAAGGAAGAGGTAACGAGGGAAACTTAGATAGAAGATTGGGTTGATTGAAGAGTCTTAGGCAGAAACTAAGGCAGGAAGACTCTACGTTCTACGCTTAGGTAGGAAAATGAAGGCTCTGTAGCTGAGTGTGCAGAGGCCTAGGTAGAGTCCGCAACTGAGTGCGTAGACCCCTACAGCTGTGTGTCCAAGGTAGTTTGAGTCTGTAATCCGTGAATTGAAGATCAATAAAGACAATTTTCCGAGAATTATTGAGTATTTCTGTTCATATATGTTTATGTTATGTGTTGTTGATAGATGACTTGTTTTATGAAAAACTGATTGAATGCTACGTGATTATCTTGAATTAGTCTTAATAATGTACGCAATTAATGTTTAAACTCTTCCACGAAGCTTCTAGTGATTTCTCTTATGTTTTCTGACGAATTAAGTAGATCTGCGTGAACGCCAATTTAGGATTGCTTCTTGATGCACGTAAGTAGGTAAATCGACTGTTAAAGGTCCGCAAGGACTGATCGTAGAACTTCGTGAAGGTCTGAAGGCCATTTTAACAGAGTTACAATAGCGAGCCCTAAACGTTTGTCGATCTGCGGGGGAGGCAAATCTAAGGCACTGGAAGACATTACACTAGTCTCTAGATGCAGAAACTTGGTTCTTGCATCCCCCATACTGCTTCGGGTGAGACTGCAACCTGCGTTATGCGGGTTGCTGCTGAAAGGGCCAGTATTGTAGGGTTTTGTTGTTTGGTGCAACTAACTCTGAACCTGGGTCAGGACCCCCTAAAACAACAAATGGTTCCGTTGCCGAGACCGGGATTTGCTTAAAGAGATGTGTGATGTCGCATCATTGGAATCCGACTAAGAAATAAATTGAAAAGTGGTTGGATCGAAAGATTCACAAGTTCGCAGTGCAAGAGAACAGGAACCCGCACTTGTCGAAGGAGGATTGGTTGAATAGAGATCTGTACACAGAGACACACAAGATCTTCTTCTACACCTTCCCCATTGAATTGTATGAGTGGTTAGCCAAATTGAAAGACAGTCAAGGAAGGTGGAAGCTTGATAGTCCTATAGTGTGGACTCCAGAATTAGTGTGACGACTAGAAGCTTTTGACAACAAGATCATGCGGGCTATTGATCATTGGCTCGATCGAATTTTGGGAGAATTTGTTACATAATTTGCAGTTAATACCTCAGTGAGCTATAGCGAAGTGAAGTGAATATTTTTCAAAGGACCACGAGGTAAGTATTTAAGATCATTGAACACTTGGATTAAAATGTTATTATGTGAAAAACGAGTGATGCCATTACCTTGATGTTCGGAGCTACGTGAAGTGGAAGATTCTTTAGAAATCATGAAGAATCGGGACCAAAGTATAGTCCATTGATTGGACCTCCTTCAAGCGACGACGAAGGGGCAAGGCAGACTACGCCGCGAAGCGTTGTTCAGTTAATCACTTAGGGGATTCTTAGAATATAAAGAAGGCCTAGTTGGTTACCACTTTGCAGGGTTGTGCGCTAACCTGGTACATTAAGTATTGCACTGATAATCCTCTTGCAACGCTAGCAGAGACTAAGACGACTTTGATCAAAGAGTCTAGTAAGACTAAATCTGACTCTCAGTCGGTGATTGAGTTTAAAGAGATCATGATGAAGGTCAAGGAGACGCCTTGGGACTTTGATTAGAGGTTGAAGTGTCAGATCAAACAAGCTAACATGCAGATCACGGATAGCCAGCATCGTGACTGGTTTATTGCATCGCTTTTGCCTCATTTAAGAATCACTTTGTCACAACAAAAGATAGCAACACAAGTAGAAGCCCTGGAAATCGCAATGAGGCTGCACGCATCACCTATTTAGGATACGAACCTAGGGGTACAGCAGATCCACTCACAGTTAGCAAGCATGCACCTAGAATTACAGAGTTTGAAAAAAGACAAGGAGATTAAACCAGAAATGCACGCAGTAGTCTAGTGTTTAAAGTGCAAGGACCACAAGCATGAGAAAGATCATTGTTACGTGTACGCAAATTATATTACAGGAGGGGGGGAAATTCCCCTAAAACCATAAGCCCCAGCAGGGCCGAGCATGGGGGTTGCGCTATGGTGTGCCATTTGTCAAGTTACTTGGCGACATGCGACGGATAACTTTGCATAGGCACTTAATTATTTCATGAGGTAGACGAGGGATCCTAACTTATTGATAGAAGAAGAGGTTGTCCCTTCAGATAGGGATGTTATATATACCTTTGACATACTTGTTAAGGTTTTCCCCCTCACCTTACTCTACTTGACTGAGTTGACAAGGGTTAACCGAAAATAGAAAACCAATTAGAGTAGGCAGTACTAGTTAAAAGTGAAAGCGTTGTGACTTCACCAAGACTCACTCTGAACTAAATGTATTTTCCATCAGGGTATCATCGACTAAAGAAAACAAGCTCCGCATAAAGAGAGGGGATAGACAGATAACCGAATTTTGATAGATGCACAAGTCCTCTTGTACTTCACCCTACATGTCTCAAGAGCCAAACACAGTTTCACGTGAAGCTAATCCTACAGGTGTGTAAACAAGAAAACAAACAAGAAAGCAAAGGATAGAAGTAAAACGAAAGCAAAGCAAGTAAGCAAAGTAAAACATGGAAGCAAATCAAACAAGAAAGGAAAGAAAACACAAAGCAAATCAAACAAGAAAGGAAAGCAGAAAAGAATGAAAACACTACTCCTACTCCTAAGCTAAATAGTGCATGGGCCTACTCATGTAAAGCGATACTTCCAATGCAGCGACCAGCGCATTGTTTGGCCCATGTTGGTAAAGGCATGATCGACAAGGAAGATATTCAGGTAAACCAACACACAATAAAGATAAAGCAATGAAAACCAACATGCTTGAAGTTTAAATGCATCCACAGAAAAGAAAAGAGTAAAATCACAAGACAAACACTCTGTGGACATTCCATGGTGTGGCAATACACTATGCGCACACAACAAGCATGTACACTCTTTTTACCTTGACATACGAGCAAAGATGAAGAAAGAAGAAAACTTTTGTTTCGCAACATGACTTGCTACGTATGACTCTTCCAATGCATGAGTGATAGGATCGTTTCATTCTGGTGGAGGAAGTGAAATTTGTGGATCAGATTGATTTTCAATGCAAACAGGAGAGTGATGAGGAGCCTCGGGTGTTTCAATAGATTTTTTATCAGGATTTGAACTGACCTCAAGACAGCGAGAACTTGACATAACCATCATCTCAGGCTGAAGTGCCTCGACAGCTTGAGGGGTTTCCACTTCGTTAGCGGGTAGATCATCAAAGACTGGTGGCTTAGAAGATCAACAGCAAGTGAATCAAAATTGTGATCGAATGAAGGAGTAAAGATATCATGACAGCCACGGTCATAAAATTTGAGATGTACATTGGCATCCTCATGATTTGATGAATCATACAAAAGGGTTGATGAGGAACATAACTTTTCACCCTCTAAATTTTCAGAAATGAAAGATGGCAGATTGAGTGGATTCAGAAAGAAAGATTTGTCCTCAACGCAATCAAATGAAAGACTGACATCCTGTGCATCATGTGAATGATAGGAAATAGAAACATCCGGGAATGAATTTTCACAAGACAAATAAGAAATGGCAAGATCACAGAAGATGTCAGGATAGAGCAGACAAGGTGCGGACAAGAGGTCATCCTTCACCGTGTAGGTTTTAACCCAGTATAGAAATTACTTGCATACAAATTCTAAAAACAGAAAATAAACAATGGCGAGAGCATAAAGCATAAAACATATATACACAAAGATTTTGCCCTGGATCCCAAAACCAAGACTACCAGATTGATTTTTCATTATATTCCTTTCAATGTTATAATACATATATATATACATGTTGAAGCATCCATAAACCCCAATCCATTAACCCTGAATTAGAACAAAATCGTAGTTCCCTTGATCGAATCTACAAAATATCATAGACATAAAACCATCATGCCCAAAACCATGTACAAAATCCATGAACAAAACCATAGGTAGGTCCGCCCACCTAATATAGGGTTCAAAAAAAATTCCTGGGGCGTTGTCTCGAATCCCATGCAAGGGGGCGGTAACCCCCCTGCATACCTCCCCACACATGGGGTAGTCGTGGAATATAACACAACCCAACATTCTCCCTCTTGTTGTTTTCTTTCCACCGAAGAGCTTAGTCATTAATCTAGCCTTACAATGCCCATTATTTCTCTACACCAAGAAAACTTCTCAGTGCTCACAAACTTTGTCAATGCATTTGCAGTATTCTTCAAAGTGTCCACCTTTACCAGCAACACCCTTTTTTCCTCAACCATATCCCTCACAAAGTGATACTGAACATCAATGTGTTTTGTCTTTGATGATAGGCAGGGTTCTTTGCCAAGAAAATTGCACTTTGGCTATCATAGTCTATCCTTATATCTCGTTGTACTAACCCCATACTTGAACACAATATCTTCAACCAAACTTCTTCTTTGCTTGCATGAGTGGTTGCCACGTATTCTGCCTCTGTTGAAAGTGTCATTACACACTGTCTCTTACTCATCCAACTGAGTGCACCTCCAAATAGGTTAAACACATACCCACTCGTAGATCTTCTCTAATCCATATCTCTAGCCTAGTCTACATCAACAAAACCATGGATGCCCAAAACTCTGTCTAATCCTAGTCTTCCTTGTAGCACAAACCATAACCACTAGTTTCACGCAAATACTTGAAAACCCGCTTCACTGTTGTCCAATGCTCCTTCACTAGTTTTGACATAAACCTCCTCAATACTCCCACTGCATGTGCAATCTCTGGTTTAGTACAGACCATTACATACATCAGGCTATCGACTACACTTGCATATGGAACATGAGACATGTCCTCTACCTCTTCTTGTGTCTTGGGACACTGTTCAGTAGATAACTTTACACCTACAAAAATAAGAACCTTCACAGGTTTACTATCTTACATATTAAACCTCTACAGTATTATCTCAACATAATTCCTCTAGTTTAACCAGAGCTTCCTCTTTTCCCGATCTCGTTTAATTTCCATGCCCAAAATATAGTTTGTAGCACCAAGATCTTTCATGTCGAATTTGGAGGACAATTGGGTCTTCAAATCTTGGATAATTTCTGTCATTTCCATTCAGCAACATATCATCCACATACAAGACCAAAAAAATAACACAGTGATCTTCTTTGCTTCTGGTGAAGCCAAGTCTATGTATAAATGTATCAAATTTCTAATACCACATCTTTGGTGATTGTGTTATCCCATACAAAGACTTTTTTAACTTGTATACCAGTTCTTTCTTACCCTTCACCACAAAGCCTTCAGGTTGCTTTATGTAGATCTTTTCTTCCAGATTCCTGTGAAGAAATGTTGTCTTCACATCCATCTATTCTACCTCAAAATCAAAAGTAGCAACAACAGATAAAAGTAATCTAATAGGAGCTACCTTGGCAACAAGAGAAAAAATATCACCAAAATCAATTCTCGGCACCTAGGAATAATCTTTTGCTACCAATCGAGATTTGTATTTCTCCACTTTGCCTTTTGCATTTTTCTTCTTAAACACCCATTTGCTGCCAATGGGTTTCCTTCCAACTGGCAACTCCACCAGATCCCAAGTCTCATTTTTGTGCAAAGATGCCATTTCATCAACCATGGCCTCTTTCAATAGTTTGACATCCTTTGAATCTACTACTTCCCTCATAGTTCTGGCATCATCATCAGTAATAGATAAAGTAAAATTTGAACAAAAAGCAGATGGACTATACCTTTTTGGCTATGTTCTTTCTCGAACTAATCTTCTCACAGTCAGAGTTTGTGGCTCTTCGTCTTCTGATTCCTCTTCTGTTTTAGAGTCTGATTCTTCCTCCTTTAGCTCAAACTCTATCTTCTCATGTTCCTTTGGTAGGATTTCATGTTTAATAATATCTTTCATCTCTCTAAACACCACATCTCAGTTGTACACAACCTTCCTTGTTTCTGGGTTCAAAAGCTTATAATCTTTTAAACCATCCTTATACCCAATAAAGATGCACTTTTCAGATTTACTATCCAACTTTGTTCTTTTCTTCTTTGGAACATGTACATATGCATCACATCCAAATACCCTTACATGTGAAAGATAAGGTTTCTTATCATCCATACCTCTTGTGGAGTCTTATCCTCCAACGCTGATGAAGGTGATCTATTGACCAAGTAACATGCAGTCTCCACCGCCTCTGCCCATAATTCATGTCCTAACCCAACACCACTGAGCATGATTCTTGCCTTTTCCATCAACATCTTGTTCATTCTTTCTGCAACTCCATTTTTCTCAGGTATGTATGGAGTAGTATTTTGTCGTTATATACCGCACTTCTTACAGAACTCTTCAAATTTCTTCTTGCAAAACTCTCCACCGTTATCTATCCTCAGCACCTTTATCTTCTTCTCTATCTAGTTTTCCACCAGAGCCTTAAATTGTTTAAACTTGTCAAAGACTTCAGATTTCTTCTTGAGGAAATATATCCATGTATTCCTCGAGAATTCATCTATAAATGATACATAGTACACAAATTTTTCCGAACCGACACAAGTTCAAACACATCACTGTGCACAAGCTCTAATATTTGTTTCGCCCTCTTACCACCAGAGGGGACACTTACTCAATTCTGCTTCCCATATACACAATTTTCACAGAAATCAAAATCCAGAGAGAAATTAGACATACCTTCTACTATACCATTACCATGAAATATTCAAAGGCGCTTCTCTCCAATATGTCCAAGCCTTTGATTCCATAACATGGTCTTTTCTCTAGAGACCACTAGATTTTCTGCTCCACTTTCAGGAATCACAAAACTGTTGCACCCATCAATAACAATGCTACTCTGAAGCTTGTACAGAGTTCCAATCCGAACTCCTCGCATCAATTCCATTGCTCCTCGAACCATCTTACATGTAGCTTTCTCTAACTGTTTTTACACATGTATCATCCAATTTGCTTATAAAAATTAGATTTCTGACCAATACAGGAATATGCAAAACATCTGGAAGTGTTCTAATCCTTCCACCTTTCAATTTCAACTTGATTTTCCTGTGACTGACGATTCTAGCCTTCCTGTCATCCCCTAAGAATACATCACCACCATCATATTTCTCATACTCGCAAAACCACATCTGTGGAGAGTGAAGTGAAAGGATGCACCTGAGTCAATCAACCATGCCTCATGATCTACATGTATACTTGAAGAAGAGGACAAGTACACATCCCCACCTTCGTCTGAGGTGGTTTTCACCTCTGCAAAAGGAACATCATCAGATCCATTTCCTTTCTCAAGAGCTTTAGATTTACAGTCCCTTTTGAAGTGCCCTTCCTTTTCGCATTTCTATCACACCTTTACAAGTTTTTCTGGAGATTTAAATCTCCCTCTAGATTTATATCTCCCAGTCGAGGACTTATTTTTGTTTCTGTTTTGGCACCGTCCTCGTACAGACAAGGCATCACCATTCTCGCCCTCCATATTTTTCCATCTCATCTCCTTCAACAACAAGGATGAGACTATTTCATCAAACTGCAAGGTAGTTGCATTGCTACCTATTGCAACAACTAAACTATCCCACAAATATGGTAGAGAACACAACAAACTGATGCACTTATCTTCATCTGAAATTTTAATATCAATAGATAATAATTGGCTTACATAGTATTAAAGGCGTTCAGATGCTCTATCATCGAGTCTTCATCTTTCATCTTCAGGTTATACAAATTTTCCATAAGAACAGTTTATTCACCAAAGACTTAGATTGGTACAAAGTCCCTAACTTGTCCCACAAAGCCTTCGCTGAAACTTCCCTTGATACATTCAGTAATATTGAATCTAAGACACAAAATCGTATTGTGCTATTTTCTTTCTGATCCAACTTCGCTCAGTCTTCAGCTGACATTGTTGTTGGTTTAATACCCGGATCTACCACGATCCACTAATCTTTATCCACCAATAGATCCTCCATCTTGAGTTTCCACAACTCAAAACTCTGACCATTAAATTTTTAGATCTCTGTCTTTCCACTACTCGCCATCTTCTTTCACCACAAGAATCGATCTCGCAGAGATCCCACTAAACAGGGTCTACCACAGGCCCGAGCAAAAAAACCCCTCAATAGCAAAGGCGTCCCCTTGAAGTCAAAATAGCTCTGATACCAAATGTAGGTTTTAACCTTTTACAAAAATTACCTGCATACGAATTATAAAAACAAAAAACAAACGATGGCGAGAGCATAAAACATAAAACAAATATACACAGAGATTTTCCCCTGGATCCAAAAACCAGGACTACTAGATTGATTTTTCATTATATTCATTTCAATGTTACAATACATATATATACATGTTGAAGCATCCATAAACCTCAATCCATTAACCCTGGATTAGAACATAACCGTAGTTCCCTTGACCGAATCTACAAAATACCATGGACAGAAAACCATCATGCCCAAAACCATGTGCGAAATCCATGCACAAAACCATAGGTAGGTCTACCTACCTAATATAGGGTCCAAAAAAAAATTCCCGGGGCACTGCCTTGGACCCCATGCAGAGGGCTATCCCCTCGCCCACGCGTGGGGTAGTCATGGAAAGAATATAACACACCGCAAGTTCTTCTTCAGATTCCTACACACACTCATCAAAAATAACAACATAGGTTGGCTGCTCAACACCAACTTGGTCATCGTGAACATCACATGAGGAGTTCAGAATGGACAAACACAAGACACCAAAATCCAAAGGATCAATAGAATGAGAGGACAGAGGTTGAGAAAACAAGTTCGTATGACAACCAACAGGCTTGCAATCCACATCTACGCAAAAATCTAGAGCAGGTGGGGTGGGAGGAGGTGAAGGTTGAACAGATGGGTTTGCAACTTCTCCCACCTTGTCCTATAGAGCTAGATCTATTTGATGAGGAGTGGATGATAGGTCACCTGTGACAGCAACCTTGTCCATCTTAGATTTGGCATCTCTAACATCAACGTATGATGGGAGGGGTTTGAATGATTCTAACTCGTGAGGATTTTTAGATATGTGAAGAGGATACTGAAACCACTCGAGAAATTTCCAATAAATTTCATCCAGGGATTTGAAAAGTGTTGAAATTTGGTACCAGAGGACAGGTGGTTCTCTAAGGCTTTGATCTTTGGCCTAGGGAAAAGTGTCCAAAAGAATTTATTTTTCTCCTAAAGTGACTTTATAATTTTTATAAAGTCAAATCTAATTTAAAAGTGACTTTAAGTGATAAGTTACTAAAGTCTAATTTGAAAGTGACTTTAATAAAGTCAATGTGAAATTAGAAAGGAAAAGTGACTTTGGAAATAAATGACTAAGTGGGTCTTTATTAAAGTGCGGTGAATTAAAAAAGTGAGATTTAAATGAGCATTTAATCTCAGCCCTAGATCTCAATCTATTTCAACCATTGGATTTAGGGGTTCCCCAAAAGTCACTTAGGGTTAGATTAAAGGAGGAAAATGAGGAAAAGGTCATTCATTTTTTCATGAGCAGTTTGAGAGAAAGAGAGCAAGAGAGCAGGGGAGATTTCTAGACATGTGGGAGAAGGAGGCAACAGCTTGGCACACATTCCAAGGCAACATTTTAGCAAATCCGTACAGCTGAGTTAGCACATAGTGAAGGGCAAGTGGGCACGATTTTCTAGAAATCCGTACAAGTGCACAGAAATCGAGGAGCAAAAATCCGTACAACAAGTGGATGTACCTTGGCACGCAAATCGAGGCAAATCCGTACAATTGTATTGCTGGTTTTTTCTGCACAGAAATCGAGGAAATCCATACAACGTATTTATGGCAACTTGCACACTTTTCTAGGCAGGCCATACAGCATCATTTAAGGCTGAAATTGGGCACAAAAATTGAGGAGGTCGTACAACATTTATTGTTGTTCTGGTTTGTTGTTTGCAAGTTTTTCTAGTGGGTTGTGAGGCACGGAAAACGAGATAAGTTGTAAAAGTTTGCTTGCTGGTTATTTGTTGAATATTTTTCATTGTAAAAAGCATTTTCCAGAAATAAGGAGCTCTCGAACTGGTTTTCCCCAAGAGTTGTAGGGGGTTTTTCTAGGGTCACCTTGACCAAAAATCACTGTGTTTAAATGTGTTGAATGGCTGTTTGTACCTGCTGATTTTTTATTTCTGCATTTTCCAGCGTTCTGTAATATTTCCAGAATTTGTGTTTTCAGCAAAATTATTTTCCAGTTGTTGAATGTATGGATATGGGAAAGGGCATTTAACTATTTTGGAGAAATAAGGTGAAACTGAAAATCGGGGTGGGAAATGAGAAATTTTTACAAAAAGAAATATTCAATAAGTGCACCCAAAATTGCAGAAGAAATTCATCAGGTGTTTTCCGTAATTTCAATATTTTGTTGTTGAGTGCTTTGCAGTCATAATGATAGAATACACGGAATAAATCTTTGATCATTTGATCATACGAGTGAATAGATATTTCGGGCAATGTAAGACACCATTGGTCAGCATGCCCATCGAGCGTGTAAGCGAATAGCCCATAGGCAATGTCATATGAGGGGACTTCATTCCTATTACAGAAGCTTGCAAAGGAAACTCTGTGCATTAGCAGGGCTGCTCTGCCTTCACCGTCATACTTAATTTGTGACAAGTCATCAATGACATCCTCCGCCACTTCGAAATCATGTGCATGAGAAAAACATGTCGGAGTTGAGATTGTAATGTAAGTCATGAATGATGTGCAAAGATTCAAAACAGACTTTGAGGGCTTAGCGTGTCATCTGACCCTCCTTCTAGTGCCAGAAATGTTGACGGCGCTAGACCTGCCAACTTGTCCATGGATCTCCCCGATAAGAAGTCCCAATTAGACCTCAGACCGTTTGGAGTAGGAGTCCCAACTATGGGTATTAAAGTTGTGCCTTGACCACAGTAGCGTGCAGAGGTAAGTATGATAACTTTGTCAGAAGCAAGTGTGTGACCTTGTAGCGAGTCAAGTGAGATGCATGGGGGTTCTAACACATATAGGGGAAAATGAAGTGTGTCCCTTAGAAGCTTGTAATAGTATGCTGCTTGAAAGGAACACACGAGCATAATGACTCACAGGATGGAAGTAGAATAGTCCACAATCCAATGTGAAGAGTTAACACAACAACACGTCTTCAACAAGATTCATACAATTGCATACAAATAGTTCATACACAAATGCGTAAGTTGAAAAACATACATTGATAAAGTAACTAGAATAGTCGAACTACAATAAAAACATATGCATGAAAACGTGTTGCCTCAATTATATTATTAAGTGAAAGTTCCATCCATACATACACCATTGACAACCACTAGCCCCAATAGTGGAACATTACATTCAACACCGCGTGCTCCTCCAAAGAGATGTACTCTCTCTACGTTGTGGAGAAGCCAAGGCTCATCACAATACTCTCCAAGCTTTCTCTAAGAAATGTTTAGCCAAAAGCTTGGCTACCAAAAGCCCCTTCTATTAGTTATGAGGTTCTATTTATAACAAAGGGTGGGGTGACCCTTGACATTCCCCTTTGTGATTCTTCATCTACCCTCATGACTCTTCAACTTCTTTACAAAACTCATTACATTGCATAGTGACTGTTCACATTCCACTAGTGACACTTTGGAATTTCACTTACAACATATTTACAAATAATATACATTTTGCACATGTACCCATGTGAGACAAAATAATCTAGAGACAACCCAACAAGACAAAACACTATGACTCCAGAGTTTAGGGAAAGACCAACTCGGAAACCTCCACTTGATGCTACTTAGTCATGTATTGATGCCAAGCTTGGTACTGTGTGATGATGTCCCCAAACTGTTTGATGGTGTCTTCCTGGTATATGACTCTTGTCTCCATAGCATCCGGGTACATGGTCTTGGAAACTGTGTCCCTCTCATCCCGAAGCATGTGCAGCATGGTGTAAACCATGACAAGACCACCAATGTGCTTCTGCATGTTTGGTGCGTTTAGCTCCAAGTCATCCCTGGTGGACTCTCGCCTTAGCTGCTCCATGTACCTATTGATCTCCAACCAAACTTTGTTCTTGTGCTTAGCTTTGGTGAGGGAACATGCATATTTTCACTCTCTTCCTCAATTGTTGGTTGTTCCAGCTAATCCACCTGTATTGGCGTTGTTTGCTTTATCATTGCGCCTTACCTTTTTTCTTCTTCCTGTTTCTTCTTCTTTTCTTGTTCTTTTGTTCTCATCTCCCATTCTTCCTTCAGTTCTTATTCCTACAAGATTTGATTTTCTCTCTTCCTCTACTCTGTTTTCTGTTTCATCTAAGTCATTTTTCTTCTTTTGTCAAAACTTCCTGCATGAAGATTGAATCTGATTTCGTTCTGCAACTTTTTTCTCCCTCTGTTATGTCAACAATTTCCTCTTTCCTTGATTCTGTACTGGACTTCTGCCTTCTTCCATTGTTGTTGGTCTTGTTGCCATGTTAGTGTTGACTCATTTTCTGTAAATAGTTGGGCATATGTATATATTTCCAAGTAAATTGGCGCTTTCTCAACTGCTTCCCCAGTACTGCTTTCAGTGGTCGCTCTTGAAACAACTCTCTTTAGTGCCATGGTACAATGACTACTGGAGATAAGCACTTCACGAGTGTGGTACCTGTGGGGAAGAAAGGACACTCATGGAAAACAAACATTAGTTCTTACAAATCTAACTTTACATCATGATCAAGCAGCAACCAGAGCATCTGATGAGAGGAAATGCCCAGTTTTGACTAACGGGGGTGACTGATTGATTGTGGGAACTGCACACTGCGCAATCCTAGCAGTCAATGTGGAAGCTTGATGACTGGAACTGCACAATGTGCAGTTCAATCTGGGACAGGTCCTAGGAGAGGCTACACATTGTGCAGTCTTAGTGACCAAGTTGGGAGACTGGCTCCTAGAACTGCAACGTGTGCAGTTGGAGCCAACCCAGGACAGGCTCTGTGCAATTCCAGAAGCCAAGGCAAATGCCTTGAGCTCCCAGATTGCACAGTTCATGCAATGAGATGTGAGATCCAGGCAAGGGGACCTCAAACCTATTCATTGGGGGTGTAGACAAGTAGATCTGAAGGATGATGTGGGGATGAATGCAGATTTGACTAAGTGTATACATATGGATGTGAAACAAGTGCAGTGATTAAACTGAAGGAACAAGAAACATGTGAAGGGAATCGCCGTAACGGCGACCGTTGAAACTCATGTTACATTTGGGAAAGGCAATGTATAACTTGAAACAACACTTCTACAAGCTAAGACAAGTTGAAATGCCAGCGATTATTCAACAAAACGAGCGAAACAACATTCATACAAGCTAACCAAGCAAAAGAGGCAAGAGAAACTCACCCTGAAAAGCGATGACAATGCTCTGAAGGCTCCTTGATCTCCTAGGGAGGCTAGAGCTTGATGATCGAATGCATAAGTGAGCTCTAGAGGCATCCATTACATAGATTTGAGTAAATGGAGTTCATGACGCATATGTTTGAGATCAAGGACAACAGTGACACTTGGAAAAATTTCTAAAGATGGAAATGTGTAACCTTTTGGAAACTAATAATGGATCCCTACTTCCCAAGGATGCTTTTCCTCTTAGCATCTTCCCTTTTGGGAAAACTTCCATGCACTTTTTGGAAACATTGCGCAGTTCTTGGAAGGACCAGGAAACTCTCTAGTTCATGCATTGAGCAGTGTCTAAGCATAGTATGTTCTGCGCAATTTCCCAGCTAAAGACCAGCTGTCAGTTGGGTTTGTGCAGTTCTGGAGTTGAAGCTCACTGTTGGGCTGATCTGCACAATTCTTGAGAGCAAGGCTCACTGTTGGGTTGCACTGCGCAATTCCTAAGAGTAAGGTTGGCTACCCTCTAGGACTACGCAGTTTGCCAAGGCAGTACAAGAACCGGACACAACCAAGTCACAAGGGGTCAGCTTAACGCAAGCTGTAAAGCGAAAGATAAATTTAGATGAAAACACAAGTACCTGAGTAGTGTAAGACATGTTGCTGAGATTTTAGGAGGGGGGCTTCAAAACGAAGTGAAGACAAAATTTTGGAGGGTGGTTGTAGCCACTACAACAATCGGAAAATGCTTAAGTTACCCAACTTCCTTCTTAACAACCTCTTTTTTCCATCAAAGAGTTGCACATTAGGCACCAATCATCACCCACATTCAGCTGCCAAGATCCCTTTGTGACAATTGATCAAGGGCTACACTTGAGCACTATCACGTTGCCCTCCAACAACTCTTCAAGTACCCAATCCAACTTCTGAAACTTCACTGTAGAATCTGCCCACTGGTTAGGGCATCTAACCACCAAGTCTTCCCCCTCCTCTTTGGCTTCTATAGGCTACCATCCACCTAGAAAAAAATAAACCAAGAAGGCTAAACATACCATTTAACATAGATATTATGCCCTTCTTGACATAGGCTTCTTGTGTTTACAATCTGAGATTTTTCAGCTCTCCTAGGGCTAACTGTAATTACTGTTGCAGCCCAAAAACATAACCAAATTACCTCCAAATCTCCTTGTTATGGTCTTCCCTTGAATGTCCCTTGACTTGTTGCACCTCAGCCTCTAATAGAGAGTTGTTCCAGCTCCTTCCATACCTCAGCCTAGCTCGGAATCACCATTTCCCAGGTTTGCAACAAATCTGTTGTCTATTCAAGAGAAATCATACCAATAAGACACAATAATAATTCCCAGAACTTCTCATGTTCCAAGTATTTTATTCTCCATTACTTTAGCCTACTATCACAATAAACTAGGGCACAAAATAACCCTATTTCTCTCCTTCGTGAGGGCTCAAGTATGTGGTTGCCTCAAGGTAATTCTCCTTTGTTATTTTCACTTTTGGATGGATAAAATGACTTCAAATCACCTTGTATTTATACTCTTTATAAGGGCTCCACGAATTCACAAAGGGACATGTCTTTTGGACATTTCTGCCTCAAGCCTACATGACTTGTATCCCCAAAAACCAATCATTACCTTCAAAAATTCATAACTCATCGTAGACAACTCAAAATTCGATGATTTTTGTTGTTTGGATTTTCCTCAACGTCCTCTATCATCTCCATATGTCACATGTATAAAATTCCTCATGATTTTGGCCTAATGCCTTTGGGTACAAAACCCCAACCTTGGGTTGCAAGCCCACAATGAACTATTGCGGTGCTCCAACCTCCAAACATCAAAACCTAGAGCTTGGAGTACCTCCCAAGCTAATAAAAATAAACACTCCCTCTTAGTGAGGGAGGTACTTCCAAGACCAGGGAGTAACTCATCATCATCGTGACTACTCGCAACAGTCGCCTAGCTCCTAGCGCTCACAACTACAAAAATCCTTGTAGTATGAACTACGCCTCTCTCAGAAGTGTTGTTGTCACTGGAAGCTTCTTGCTTCTTCTTCTCCTCCTGTATCATTGTCCAATCCCTCCATGATTCCTTATTGGCAGTTGTAGAAGCACCCTTTCTCCCCACTGACCATGCACTCTTCTTGGGCTGCAAAGTCTCCCTCTGAATTTGCAAGTTCCCTCTAGAAATCAACTCCCTCTGAGCCTATGGAACCTGTATCTTCTTCTATGGAACCTATAGCCACCCCTCTGAAGCCTGCACATCCACCTGCTTCTCTGCAACCTGCACCTAGTCCTCCTCCTCCTTCTTCTCATGATCCATAGGCTTGTTTGTCAGCCTGTATAGACCATGCTCTATATCTCCAATCACAATACATGTGTAGATAGAGCCTATGGGTCTGAGTCTTGCCTTCCCCTCTTGGAATAAGACCTCAAACCCCTTCTTCTCGATAACTGAGATTGATATCATGTTATATCTCAATCCCAATACAAACAGTACATCCTGGACTCTTATCACTCGTCCTGACTCTATCCTAAATGGCACAACTCTCGATCCTCGAATCTCCTTCTGACTCTTTTAGCCCAACACCATGTGCAACTTCGAGTCCCACTCATTTAGAGTCTTGAATACCTCTTGTGACCCTGTCATATGTTTCAGCACACCACTGGTCATGTACAACGCATCCTCATCGATGGTACCCTGCTATAAATGAGCTACCATAACAAAGTCCTCCTCCTCCAACCCCCTAGTGAGAGAATATATCTCAGCAAAAGTGGGAACACCGATGACTTTCTTTCCTTTCTTCTTCTCATCATCTTTCGTATTCTTCTTCATCGGACATCTCGACAAAAAATAACCCATCTCGCCTTAGTTGAAACACTTGATTTTACTCAAGTCCTTATTTTGCTTACCTTTCATTCGTGCTGCAAGTGCCACGTCATCATTTGAAGCCCTCTTCTTTGGATGAAGATCCTCGTCTCCGACTCTTCTTACATGAAATTGTCCCACAACCTATTCCAGTCTAGAAAATTCTCTCTGGCGATGGTCCCCTTGATGAAGGGATTCCATTCCTCAGTGAACCCTTTCAAAGAAATCCTCACCATATCAAAATATGAAATAGTCACACCGACAAAAGCAAGCTCATCTTTGACTTGAGACAACCTTGTCAGATGAGAAGTCACTCCTTCGCCCTCCAACATCTTGGTGGACTTCAACTTATCCTCCAATACTAGTACTCGATTCTCTTTCTTATTCTGGAACAAATTTTGAAGAGCCATCCACATCTCATGTGCAGTGTTCTTCCCGGACAAATGAGGTATGAGGGGATCGTTCACACCATTTAGGATGATCAATCTCATCTTCGTATCTAATTCCTCATACACTTCCAGCTCCTTAGGGTCGGTTGGCTTCTTAATGTCTTTCTCAGTGAACTCCTAGATCCTATTGACTTGCACTACCAACTTGATCCTTTCCTTCCAAGCACTATAGTTGGACAACTCTTCCAACATGTCCTCATACCGGAGACGAACCTGCAACTTCGACATTGTAGTGAGCCCTTCACCTACAATGTGACCAACTCCCTCTTAATTTGTACTTTGTTGTGCACTCTTTTGATTCATTGTCTCCCAAAGTAGCTCAAACACGCTCTGATACCATGTTGAATTTCCATAACCCTCGTGTCTAGGATAAAATATTAAATCCCTCAAGCTACCAAACCAATAATCTCAACATGCTCATTTCCACAGCGGAACAATACAATGCAGTAGATCAATCACATGCACAACAATAACAATAACAATAGTATATGTAACCCAACTTCGTTATATTATCAACATATAATATGACAGTCTACGACTCTCGTACAAGGGATAATGGCCCTCAAATATCCACAAGTACAAGAATACAAGATACAATGAAAATCTTGTTGCTCTAGTGCACAGCCATATCCTTTATTTTGTATCTTGTAATGTCGGTCCTTTGCTTCTCATCTACTCTATAGCTTCCCCTTAGTCCATCAAGGAAAAACACATAGAGACTCCAGGAGGGTTGCCACCTATAACTGATCCAAGTCACTTCTATTATAATGAACACTGGCTAATCCAATATTCTCCTCTAGGCTAGCCAATACTTGAGCTATCAAACTACCTTCTTAGTAATCTCTTTTGTCCATCAAAGAGCTACACATTAGACTCCAATCATCACCCACCTTTCGCTATCAAGGTCCCTTTGTGAAAATTGATCAAGGTATACACTTGAGCACTATCACGTTGCCCTCCAACAACTCTTCAAGTGCCCAATCCAACTTCTGAAACTTCACTATAGAATATTCCGACTGGTTAGGGAATCTAACCACCAATTCTTCCCCCTCCTCTTTGGATTGTACAGGATACCATCCACGAAAAAAAAACAAACCAAGAAGACTAAACATACCTTTTAATAAAGATATTATGCCCTTCTTGACATAGGCTTCCTATGTTTACAATCTAATATTTTTCGGCCCTCGTAGGGCTAATTGTGATTACTATTGCAGCCCCAAAACATAACCAAAATACTCCAAATATCCTTGTTGAGGTATTCCCTTGATTTTCCCTTGACTTGCTGCTCCTCGGCCTCTAAAAGAGAGTTGTTTCAGCTCCTTCCATATCTCGGCCTAGCCTAGAATCACCATTTTCCAGGTTTGCAACAAATCTATTGTCTATTCAAGAGAAATCATACCCAAAAAACACAAGAATAATGCCCAAAACATCTCATATTCCATGCAGTTGTCTTCTCCACTACTTCAGGCTACTATCGCAAGAAACTAGGCCACAAAACAACCCTATTTCTCTCCTTCGTGAGTTCTCAAGTATGTGGCTGCCTCAAAGGTAATTCTCCTTTGTTGTTTTCACTTTTGGATGGATAAAATGACTTCAAATCACCGTGTATTTATACTCTTTACAAGGGTTCCACGAATTCACAAAGAGGCATGTCTTTTGGACATTTCTACCTCAAACCTACATGACTTGTATGCCCAAAAACTAATCATTATGTTCAAAAATTCATAACTCATCATAGACAACTCAGAATTCAATGATTTTTGTTGTGTTGGATTCTACTCAATGTCCTCTATAATCTCCATCCATTACGTTGTCGCTTTTTCTAACACCTGTAGCACAAGTGCTTCAGGATATATAGAAAGCTTCTTGTAGACAACCTTTGGGTTGATTGTAGACCAATGCCTAGGACATCTTAAGGAGAGGAGTGCATTGGAAGATTATCAGTGGGGCTTTCTGCTGCACTCCAATTGTCACATAGTTTGAAAAAATAATGAAGGGGGGCTTGGTTCAATAGTCCTTCATCAAGGTAAAATCAAGCAAATACATGGATCTAAATACACAGGGGGTAAATCAGTGTAATCTCAAAGAGAAATGTTTGATTTTGGTGGTCAACACACAACAATAAGGTTTAATATTGGCGTTGTAGTAAATTGAAGAGGAGGAAAGAGAGGAGGGAATTTGATGCATAGAGTTGGAAACAAGACAAAATCCTAAGGAACAATGTTCTGGTAGAAGTATGGAAGACTGAAGAGGTGGAATGACAGAAATAGTGAATTGCTAATTAAGGTCCCAAACTATATGCATCATGGATACATTTATCACAAACAACAATTACTAAATCTGTGCACATTACAGGTAATGTAGACTATCAAATAACTCAAGTAAATATGTAACTACACAGGTACTTCTCACTACTTAGCAACAAACATACAACCATGAATAAGTGTGAAACTGGTAGCTTCATTATGCTATTTCAGAGGGAGAAAGTGATATACAGAGGAAAAAAACATACTACACATTGCTCTGATTGGAATAACCAAAGAGTTTCATTAATCCTCAAAATGAGTCCAATTCACCAATCCATTACATTTTAGAAATACATGGCTCAAGTCCCTCATGAACAGGAAAATAGAACCAAAAGTGGAATCACAGAATTTGGACCCCTCGAGTGCAGAATTCTGGAACCTGTATTAAGTGTTTCTTCCCCCTATTTATAAGGAGAGGGGGAGCTTTGAATTAATAGTTAAAAAATATCTTAGCCCTAGCTCCAGCTATCTAATTGAATAGCTATCTCGGCATGCGATAGCTCTGCTACCCAATGATTCCAAAGGATTTGATTCATTTTTTGAAAATACACAAAAAATACAGAATAAAAGAGGAAAAATGATAACTGAATGATGAACAACAGACTTATGGCCTCTACTTAGGCAACGTCTCTACCTCAACATGCCTCTCTTGTTGCTCGACTGGTTCCCATCGCTTTCACCTTAACCACTTAATTTCCCACTCGCTAAAGCTAGGAGCGATCACCGTGATGGCCTTAGTGATGCTCCAAACACAATTGTCGACTCATCTTACCTATATCATGCTATCAGAGCTTAACATGCCTCATAAAACAACCACAGCGTAATATCAGGGATTATGCATGTCACAATCTTTATACGTAACAAGCTCTACGAAACAGTGAACTCCGATCTCTTTATGCCCCTTTTTCTTTGAGCCCTTATTATATTACTTTGCATAAGACCAAGGGTTGTGACCATCGGCTTAGTAATCCTGGGCTAAGGATTTTTATTTGTTGTTTGGGGCTATTTTTCCTTTATAAACTGCTTTAGTGCCTGGTTTCCTTGAGTCTTCACGACCGCTCGCCCTTTATCGGAGCTCCTCTACATCGAAAATCTTCAATTGGAGGTTTTTCTTTTGCCAATGCTACAAAATGTCGATTAGAGACCTTCCACTGTGACATCATCAATGCCACATGGTGTCTAGTGAATGGTGAGACGTGTCACTCTGTTTTGGCCCCTTATGATCCCTTAAAACACCGAATATGCATGCACGTGTCCTTCGTACCACCACATCATGATGATGTCAGACACCACGTGGCTTTATCGAGACCAATGGTATTCCGCCACGTGGCCCTCTAAAGGAGAGAGAAAATGCCCGCCCTCTTCTGGTTATGTGATTGAATTCCTTTGTTAAATGCTTCTAGGCATCCCCTGGCAGTTTACATTATCGGCATTTCTTTTCCCGCAATTCCTCTATAGTGGTCACATTAAGATTTTTGATTGTCGATTTGCAACATGTCTTACGTTGTTGCGATCGTCGATCATCGATTCACCCCAGACCTCCGATATTGCGGGACCTCTGATATATCAGAGCTCTAATATTTGATGTGGCAATATGCCATGATCTCTGATATTGTGATCGCTGATATGTCAGGACCTCCGATATTACGATTTCCAATATATTGGGACCTCCAATATGCTCTTCTCTCTTCCTTTCAAAGGTGATAAAACCCTCAACTTCAATTGGCCATATCTTCTGATCCAAAATTCCATTTTTTGACTTCCAGATACCGTTGGAAAGCTTATTCTAAGTATTATCCAATGGAGAGGATTCAATATATCTTTGATTGTTTCTGTGGCTTGGAAGATGGATGAAAGCCTCTCTTATCTTTTGCACATTTTGGGAATCTGAAAACACATTTTGCAGTAGGTGACAACATTGGATCCAACTGGGAACAATGCCTTGCTGGCAAGGTGCTAAGAACCTGTAGACCAGTAGCCTTCACCATTGGACATAGAGTAAAAAATATAAAGAACCTATACAACCATAAAATCTCCATGGAACTTTATTTGCAGGGTGTCCTTTCCTCATCAATCTGAAGGACATAAATATAAATTCTAACAACTGGAAATTAAATGCTCAACTAGTGAGCTTATTTATATACAAATCATACTTATTTATAGGGCATCAACTCACCTAAGTGAGGTCAACCCTCCAATGGTACCAGGTCAACATTTGGGTGTTGGACCTAATGCCTTCATGTTGTTGAAATTTTAAAATTAAAACAAGCATGCCCCTTGAAAAATCTTCAAACAAAAAACTTGATGCATACTCCAGAAATAACCTCTGCTGCTGACGAAAGAATGTTGTCATGTAGTCAGATACAAGGTCATAGAACTGATGAGAATTACTTGCAACTGCCTCATATTCTTGAAAATTTTGCAGACCAACATCCTCTTGGTTAGGGCAGCCACAAATATTGTTCAACCCTTCAATTTTAGGTTTTTCAAGAAAAAGTGTTGCTGGTCTTTTGCTACCCATTTGTCAATGAGCCAACCCTCTTGGAAATTTGCAATAGAATCTTCATTTTCTGAATTATAAGAGTCATAGAATGGAAATTCTACTGAGGATTCCCAGCAGGAATATTTCTGCAATAGGCAACCACAGACACTGCTTGGTCCTTAAACTTTGGGCTCTTCTTGAAAAAAATTTTGTTGCAAACCTTCTCTGCACTTGCTTGTAAGTAGATCCCTTTGACCATCTGTAACAATCTCATCCTCCTCTGAATCATATATCGGAGAATCTTGATAAACTTTATTACTCACTTCTTGAACTTGTTCTCCATTTGAAGGATGTGAATCATGAACTGGAGCCTCTTTGTTAACCGCCTGGTGGGTCTCCTCTTTTTGTGTAGCTTCCTATAACTGAGACTGTTGTGGTCCTACATCTCTCGAGTCCCCATCAGAGTCATACGAATCATAAGAAAGAGAATCATACAATTCGGCAGAGTAAGACCTATGAGCGTTTTTTTGCAGCATGATGTTGTCTTCTTGTTCGCTTTCTTGATCACTGGGCGATGCTTCTTGATGCGAGTACTTGTCTTCTTGGGGTGGAGCCCCACATACATCTTCAGTGCGATCATTAACCTCGGGAATATTTTGAACATTAAAATATGCACATCAATATTCAAATAGAGCATCTGGTGGATATAATATTTTGCAATAATGATTGAATGCCATGTGAAAACTCTTTAAGGAGGACGTGTTGCCACGAGGTATTGTTCTGTACCAAATTGTAAAATCTTCTTCTAAAGAGTACATGAACAATTTAATTTGTCATCTTCAAAAACAATACCTTGATGTTCCATGCATTCATGGAAATCCTTCCTTCTATATGTGTTGGTCTGGCCTTCTATATGTGTTTCCACTGAATCTAGGCAAATAGGTATTCCATTCATGAAATGAAGGGACATGATTGGGATAACCAACAATAGAAGAAAAATCTACTGGGGCAAATTTGTTGGCCAATAATGCAGGGATGGCCATTTTGAAAACATATCTAGGTGAGTTATCTCAAGTTCAAATGCAGGGGAAGTTTTCTATTGTTTAGCATCAGAGCGATTATGAGGATGCTTGAAAGCCAGGATGATCAAATAGAGATATAGACAGTGGAGTCGCTAGGATGTTTACCATAAGATTCGGACAGTGGAGTAGCCAGGGTGTTTATAATGAAATTAAGACAGTGGAGTAGCCAGGGTGTTTATAATGAAATTCAGACAGTGGAGTTTTCAAGGTGAGAGATCTTCAAACCACACTTCCCTTGGTCACCTGACAGAGGGAATGTAAAAATTTGTCGTACCCAGGGAAAAATATTCTAATCCGCTCCCCGACAACGATGCCAGAAAGTTGTTGTCGCTTTTTCTAGCACTTATAGCATAAGTGCTTCAGGAGATATAGAAAAATTCCTATAGACAACTTTT
Source organism: Pinus taeda (assembly GCA_000404065.3). Lineage (NCBI taxonomy): Eukaryota > Viridiplantae > Streptophyta > Pinopsida > Pinales > Pinaceae > Pinus > Pinus taeda. Next base: position 125,578 of record APFE030074984.1, read on the forward strand.
GGGTTTATTGTAGACTAGTGCCTAGGACATCTTAAAGAGAGGAGTGCATTGGAAGATTATCAGTGGGGCTTTCTGCTGCACTCCAATTGTCATGTAGTTTGAAAAGATAATGAAGGGGGGCTTGGTTCAATAGCCCTTCATCAAGGTAAACTCAAGAAAATACATGGATACACAGGGGGTAAATTAGGCTAATATCAAAGGGAAATGTTTGATTCTAGTGGCTGACACATAACAATAATCAGTTTAATATTGGCGGTGTAGTAAAGTGAAGAGGAGGAAATAGAGGAGGGAATTCGATGCATGGGTGCTACAAAAAGCGACAAAACATCACATGTCTAAAATGCCTCATGGCCCAACTTCTCTGGGTACAAAACCCCAACCTTGGGTTCCAAGCTCACAATGACTTATTGTGTTGCTCCAACCACCAAACCCTAAACCCTAGGGCTTGGAGTACCTCCCAAGCTATCAAAAATCAACAAATATCCACACAATGTGCTATCAGTTTCTCCATAAAAGTGGACCAAGATATGGCCCAATTCTTTTTCCTTTCACAAATCCATTAATAGCATACATGTTGGTCATTTTCTAAAAACATGGGTGCAATATTTACCTTTGCAAGGATGCCACTTGGTGTATATCAAAGTATTGCTCCATTTGGAATATTAATGTTGTTAATCAAGGTTGTCATTGATGACAATATGGCATTATCAAGATGGAAAATATTCTTATGATTCATAACCCTAACCCTAGTTTATGTTACCCTAATCTTAGAACTATCAAACCTAACCCTAGCTTTATTAAACCCTAATGGCTAAATGAAAACCCTAATATGCTCAAACCTATAACCCTAACCCTAAAGCAGATTAATAAAAGGATACACTAATAAAAGTAGTATTGATGGGTTATAGATATATGAATAAATAATAATAATAAAAAGAGAGGTCCCACACACAATACAAAATACACGTTCACTCCAAAATAAACAGCGAAAGTGGCACGGGAAGTTTTTTTTTTTGAATTGGCTAATATGCACAATATGAAAGCCCCATGGTAATATTTTAATTAAATTAAAGTTCTGTCGGATTTCCAAATTTGATTGGTCGGCTCCACAGTGTGAACGTGGCTAGCATACATATTATGGCACAAGTTTATTTGGAAGCAATACGATTTTTTTCCAGCGAATATAACAAAGTATAGATCAGAACAATTCACATCTCGTGAACTAAACTATCGAGGAAGCTTCCAGAAAAAATATTACGTCTGTTTGAGTCATCAAAAAGGCTGACCGAAAAATCAAAACGTGTGGCTCATTTTCTATGTGGATCGGACTTGAAGATTAACGTGGCACATTGCTGTAATCAGAACGTGGCTCATTTTCTATGAGAATCGGACTTGAAGACTAACGAAGTGCACTGCAGTAATCAGAATGGTTGGCTCATCTTCTATCTGGATCAGTCTTTAGAACAGTTGGCTCGGATCTCTATGCCGATCTGTTAAAACAGTGCAGTGGACTCAGACAGTGCCCCATCATCTCATCACCTATCGGACAACAGTGCCTTTAAACGTTGAACAAAGTATTCAATTTTGGTATTGATTCTTTACATAGATTTATGTGACGATGATTCAATCACTGTGAAAACAATGACAAAAATCATTGTGATTGTTGAGTAATGAACAATTATATTTGATGGACAGTGAACACTGAAGTAAATCAAGGACGAGTATGTAGCAAATCCAAAGAGTTTTTTTTTTGGTAAGTAATGAAGACAGTGAAGAATATGCCAAGAACATTCAAGTAAGTACTTTATACATTCTCTATTAAACAAAAGGATTGGTGTCCTTTGGGTAGGTGCCCATAAACACAAGGTTGGTGCCTTGGAGAAGATAGGGTCGGAGGCTCATCAAAGACCAAGTTGGTGTTTGGCAATAATTGTCATACATTGCATTTATTTTTTTTCTATTCAATAAAATTATTCTTATACATTTCTTTGATTAATTTGTGAAGAATCTCACTGGTAATAATAACAATTGAAAGAAAATAATGATTCACCCCCCTCTCAGTATTTCCAACAATTGGTATCAGAGCCAACTTCTTCATAATCAGCCTAACAGCTGGAAAAAGGATTCTTAGTCACAATGAAAAATCAAGAAGTGTCAGGAAGGCTTCCTTTGTTTGATGGCACAAATTTTGGTTTTTGGAAAAAAAGAATGTCCTACTATTTAATGTCCCTTGGTGATCCAAAATGGATCCAAAATACCCTCTAAGTCTTCAAAATCCAAAAAACCATCGCAAAAGAAGAAGTTTTAGAAATATTGGATTACACTATCGGGAGGCAAAAACATGAAGAAATGACCAAAAACAGAGCTATCGGCGGCTTGGACATTAATGCACAGGAGCCATCAGATCTGGCCGATCAATGGTCCATATCTGATCAACAAATCACAATCGATGGTGACAAGTGAAAGCTATCGGAGGTTACTACATGGAATATGTTACAACGATCAGCGGGGTCAACGAGGACCGTTGATCAAGCGCGCAGATTGACGACCCAAGTTGCATCGCAATATCGCGTCGGCAAACCACAATGGAGTGCTTACCAATGGCCTGGGGGTATGTGCGATATGCAATTACGATCAATCGCATTGCAATATCGCATCGGAGCTACACAGAAGAGCGAGACTATATATATATATATATATATATATAATATATATATAATAATATATATATATATATATTATATATATATATATGCGATAACCGGACCTGATAGAGTTATAAACGATATTCCGTATATTTTGGGTTCCGTAAAATGGCATTTTTCTATGTTTTTTTGTGCTTTCGTTAAATAAATGAAAAGCAAAGGGAATTTGTCGATGCGATGAAACCAGACCGGAAATTGTTTATGAATGCATATGTATAATATTTCAAGTCCACATAAAGCCATTTTTGCGGGATTTCCATGTTTTAATGTATTTTTCAAATACAAAGGGAAATCACGAAACAAGCGGGATTTCGGGCGGGCCGTAGGCGGTAAGTGGTTTTGGCCGGACTCCGCCCGAGCCCGTACACTGGCTGCCACGTGGCCAGGCCCCGGAGAGAGAAAACCACCCTTTTCGGACGATTAACTCCCATACGCATAAGCCACCCGAAATGAATCCCAGACGTTGGATCAAGATCCCTTAGATCAACGATGGAGATGCAATCACGATATAAAGGCGGACCCGATAGAAATATAGTGCGGATTTGTGAATATTTCAAGTCCGATGAACAGTGTTTTGGCGGATTTTTCCCGTGTTTTGCAGTGTTTCTCTATGTAAACAGAAAATGCTATTTTTCGGGATTTCAAAGGCCCGATGGTCCCTTCCATTGCAGAACAGGTGGCCACCTTCCCTGAAGACGTTATGCAATGATTGCTAATGCTCAAAAGGGGATTCGAGCGGACAGGCTGAGAGTCAGAGAGCCCGAGAAGGGGAAACGAACAGGCAGCCCCGATTGGCTTTAAAGCCACAGAAGACAGAGACAAGCAGTGTTGAGACAGAGAGCAAACAAAGACAGAAAGTCAGTGAGGAGAGTCTGTGTACTCAGAAAGACTTGGGGGATCCAAGTAAAGCCTTGTTGTTTTGTATCTGTTGTGTGGGACTCAAATTGAGCTCACTTTTGTAAAAACTCTGCTTCTGAAGACATAATAGAGAGGTCACCACTGAAGGCTGGACCAAGAGACGTAACCTAGGAGTGTTGGGTGAACTCCTTAATAAACTTGTTGTGTTTATGTGTGTTTGTCTATTATGTTCTTTAACTGCCTCATTGTTTATGTATTTCACAATCTTATCGATCCATTGCACAAAGTAACATAGGCAAATCCATGCACATGAGTCTGTAATACGTTAATAATTGTCTAAGATCTCATTTTCAGATCAAGTGGTATCAGAGCTTTAGGTTTGCTAAGGTTACACAAGCTTGTGCTGGATTGTTGAATGCTAACTAGGTCAAAGCTCAAATTAGGAGAAGGAGAACTAGTTGAGGCTAACCCAGAAATTGAAAGAGTTTATCCTAGGAGGAAAATGGCAGAAGAAATTTCCTTGGAATTAGACTCTCAATTCATGGACAATTTCATGACTATGAGAGCCATGGTGGAAGAAATATATCAGGAATTTAAGAAGGATTAAGGTGCAAGCACCTCAACACCCAAACGAAGTAAAAGAGTAGAGGAACCTCTTCTATTTGCCCATTCATAAGGCAAAGGGAAAGGGGAAGAGCCTCCTCCATCAACTCCTCCTTCTAGCCCTGAAAAGAAAAAGAAGAAAACATCTTTGATTAAATTAGATGTAAAATTTGATTTGTCAATCTATGATGGAGAATTAAATGCAGAAAAGCTAGATAACTAGATTAGATAGATTGATGTGTATTGCAGGGTGCAGAAGATCGATTTAGAAAGGAGTAAGATTCAGCTGGCTAGCCTTCGCCTTAGAGGAACTGCCCTGGTGTGGTGGGAAGGCAGGACCCAAGCTGATTTGAAGAAACATGGTAAAATTCTTTCTACTTGGAGTGAATTTGTTTCTGCCCTCAAAAAATAGTTCTACCCACTAGCTTATATGCAACAAGCGATGATGAGTTGGCAAACCCTTCGCCAATTAAAGGGGCAAAGTGTACAAAGCTATACCCAGGAATTTAGAAAAAGAGCTTTAATTCTAGGCATTTCTATAGACTTACCTGAAACTTTGTTAAAGTATATAGGTGGTCTACATAGCTATTTGAGGCACACCATTCTCATATTTAATCCCACTAGCATAGATGAGGTATCCGTTCAGGCTACACATCTAGAGGCTAGAGGCAAAAATGTGAACCCAGAGATTGGGGGATCATCCAGACCCACTGCAAGCAAAAACAAGGAAAATAAGAAGCTGAGATGGAAAGAGAGGAAGGCAAACGCTGTACAGAAAGACAAACTTTCATGCACTCATTGCAAGAAGGGTGGACACGATGATGAACACTGCTAGTCTTTGCATCTAGAGTTGAAACCCAAGAAGTTCGATGGCAAGAAGAAGAAGACTGTTGCTGTTATTCAAAAAGATTTGGGGTCAGACTCAGATGATGAAACAACAGTCACAACTACAGGTATAAACGGTAAATATTCTGAAGCATCTACTAGTAATTCTACACAATCCATTGATAATGAAGAAAATGAGAGGAAAAGACATGAGCTTTTTCATATTGGATTTATTTCCAAGCACCAAAAGATTGATACTTTATTTGATAGTGGTTCACAAGTAAACTTGATTTCTGAAGCAATTGTAAAGAAATTGGGATTACTAACAACACCTCACAAGAAGCCATATCCATTAGGTTGGGTATGTGATAAAGCAAAGCTGCAAGTGACTAGACAATGTAAACTTAGGTTTGCATTTGGGTCAACATTTGTAGATGAGGTTGAGTTAGATATAGTTCCCTTGGATATATGTGGTATTGTTTTAGGAAGTTTTTACTTGTATGATAGAAAAGCCATTTGATATAGAACTTAAAATAAATATCAACTCACAAAAGATGGAATAAAATATATTGTAAAAGCTCATCAGCTCAAAAACAACTACACTCTCATAAACTCAGGGCAGATGAAAGGAATTGTAAATTCATGCAACCAATTTTTACTGATGGTTGTCAAGGAAAAAAACCCTGATAAAACCAATGCATTTGAAGACTATGATGCTCAACAGAAAGCTGATTTAGAAAAAGTTCTTTCAGAATATGATATCCTATTTCAAGAACCTAAAGGTCTGCCACCCAAAAGGTTTGCAGCAAGATGCTCCATTGCCTAACATCGGAATGTACAGGTTATCCGCTTTAGAGAATGCAAAGATCAAGAAGCAGGTACAGGAGCTGCTCAAGAAAGAGTTCATAAGACCAAGCAAATCACCATGCGGATCTCCAGTCGTGTTGGTGAGAAAGAAACATGGTTCATGGAGGATGTGCATTGATTACAGAGCACTAAATAAAATAACGATCAAGAATCGTTATCCTCTTCCTCGCATAGATGATCTATTAGATCAGTTGAAAGAAGCTATTTACTGTTCCAAGTTGGACTTGTGTAGTGGCTACCATCAAGTCAGAGTTGCAGAACAAGATGCATGGAAGACTGCTTTCAAAACAAAGCAAGGGCTGTATGAATGGCTAGTTATGTCTTTTGGTTTAACTAATGCTCCTGCCACTTTCATGAGAGTTATGAATGATGTACTCCGACCTTTTATTGATGATTTTGTCATTGTATACTTAGATGACATCTTGTTTTCAGTAAAACATGGGAAGAACATTTGAAGCATGTAAAGCAGAATTTAGATGTTTTGAAAAGGGAAAATCTCTATGTTAAGTTATCAAAGTGTGAATTTGGAAAAACATCTTTAAATTATTTGGGTCATATTGTAGGGGGTGGTGAAATGAAGATAGATCCCTCTAAAGTTGAAGTCATTGTGCACTGACCTAAACCCAAATCTGCTACAAAAGTTAGGATTCTCCTAGGAGCAACACGATATTGGTGAAAGTTTATTGCTAACTTTTCCTTGATTGTAGCTCCTTTACATGCTTTGGTAGGATTGAACAAGTTGTTTTAGTGGGGAGGCAAGCAGCAGAAAGCCTTCGACACCTTGAAAAAAAAAATAGTATAACACCAATACTAACATTGCCAGATCTTCAAAGACCATTTGAGATTGAAACAGATGTCAGTGACTATGCCATGGGAGCAGTGTTGATGCAACATGGTAAACCCATATGTTATCATTTTGAGACATTTAATTCTGCAGTAGGTAATTATCCCACATATGATAAAGAATTGTATGCATTAGTACAGAGTGTGAAAAAGTGGAAGCATTACTTAATGGGCAAAGAAACAATCATCCATACAGACCATCAACCACTTTAGTATTTGCACTCACAAACTAAATTGCAGCAGTCAAGACACTATAGGTAGATGGGTTTTCTATAACAATTTCATCTTGTCAACATATATAAGAAAGGCATACACAATAAAGTTGCAGATATGTTGTCCAGACCAATCATAACTGCATCTACTATACTTAAGCATAACTCAATGATGCATGAAAGCTACATTGAACAATATGCTCAAAATATAGATTTTAAAGATGTATATGCAACTTTAAGTCATGGCAAACAAGTAGAAGAATTGGATTATTATGTTAAGAACCAACTCTTGTATCATTTGAGAAAGTTATGCATTCCACAAACTGAAAGAGTTAACATAATTCGGGAAGCACATACTTCTCTGATATCAGGTCATTTTGGTGTAAGTAAAACAGTTTCACAGCTGCAAAGATTCTGCTATTGGCCAAGAATGCATGAAATTGTTTCTAGATATTTTAAAGGGTGTACCATGTGTGCTAAAAGCAAGCCCAACAATAGAAAACTAGGCTTATACACTCCACTTCTTGTTCCTTCTCGTCCTTTGGAAAGTGTTTCCATGGACTTTGTTGGGGGATTTCCAAAATCTAGAAAAGGTCATGACTATTTATATGTTATTGTGGACGGGTTCAGCATAATGTGTATTTTAATACCTTGTAACAAACAGATTACAGTTGAACAAACAACAAAGTTTTTCTTTCAGCATGTATGGGTTCATTTTGGGTTACCCACTTCTATTGTATCTGATCGAGATTCCCGATTTGTTGGGAAGTTTTGGTCAATTATATGGGAGTTAATGGACACCAAACTAAAGAAGAGTGCAGTCTTCCATCCACAAACAGATGGCCAAACAGAGGTGGTCAACATGACAGTGATCCAGTTGCTCAGGGGCTATTGCAGCAAGCAACCCAAGCTTTGGGATGAACATTTGTGTTATGTGCAACACGCTTACAACCGTGCTAAACTCTCTTCTACACAAATATCTTCTTTTGAGACTTGTTTTGGTTTTACACTAAGGTCTCCCTTGGATTTTGTCTTTAGTAAAGACATAGCAGTTGATGGACACAATGATGTGGACAAAGCAACCAAGTTCATTGAACAGATCCAAGAAATTCACCAGGCGGTGCAGGAACAGCTGGAAAGAAGCCAGGTCAAGTACAAGGCAAGACATGATAAGCATCGAATTGAGCATAGCTTCCAAGTTGGTGATCAAGTCTGGCTATACATCAACAAAGATAGAATGCACGGTGAAGGTAAAAAGTTGAAGCCAATAAGGTATGGGCCTTTCAAGATACTTGAGAAAATTGGTGAGAACGCTTTTCGCCTTGATTTGCCAGCTTACATGCACATCTATTCAGTATTTAATGCAAAGAACTTGAGACTGTTTGAACCTTCATTGATTGAAGATCCCAAAGAGCAAAGTCAGTTGCCTTCTATTAATGATCTGTTGCCTGAATATCTCAATGAGTTGTAGGAAGATACAGTTCTAGACAGGACTACGCGCAGAGGGGATGTTGAGTACCTCAGAATCGGACTCAAAGGTTCAAGACCAAGTAGTGCAAGATGGATAGAAATTGGACAAGTGAGGAAGTTGTATCCTCACTTGATTGATGCTTAAAAACCAACTTTTGGTGGTCCAAAAGCTTTTTCAGTGGGAAGTTATGATCCAAAATGGATCCAAAACACCCTCTAAGTCTTCAAAATCCAAAAAACCATCGCAAAAGAAGAAGTTTTAGAAATATCGGATTACACTATCGGGAGGCAAAAACACGAAGAAATGACCAAAAACAGAGCTATCGGCGGCTTGGACAGTAATGCACAGGAGCCATCGGATCTGGCCGATCAACAGTCCAAATCCGATCGGCAAATCGCAATCGACGGTGTCAGGCGGAGGCTATCGGAGGTTACTGCATGGAATATGCAACAACGATCAGTAGGGTCAACAAGGACTATCGATCAAGCACGCAGATCGATGGCCCAAGTTGCATCGCAATATCGCGTCAGCAAACCATAGTGGAGCGCTTACCAAACGGCCCGAGAGTATGTGCAATATGCGATTGCGATCAATCACATCGCAATATCGCATTGGAGCTACACATAAGAGCGGGACTCTATATATATATATATATATATATAATATTATATATATGCGATGCGATTGCCGAACCCGATAGAGTTATAAACGACATTCCATATATTTTGAGTTCCGTAAAATGGCATTTTTCTATGTATTTTTGCGTTTTCGTTAAATAAACGAAAAGCGAAGGGAATGCGCCGATGCGATGAAATCGGACCCGAAATGGTTTATGAATGCATATGTATAATATTTGAAGTCCACATAAAGCCATTTTTGCGGGATTTCCATGTTTTAATGTATTTTTCAAATACAAAGGGAAATCACGAAACAAGCGGGATTTCGGGCGGGTTGTAGGTGGTAAGTGGTTTTGGCCGGACTCCCCCCAAGCACGTACATTGGCTGCCATGTGCCCAGGCCCTGGAGAGAGAAAACCACCCTTTTCGAGCGATTAAATCCCGTACAGATGAGCCACCTAAAATGAATCTCAGCCATTGGAGATGAGACCACGATATAAAGGCGAACCCAATAGAAATATAGTGCGGATTTATGAATATTTGAAGTCCAATGAACAATGTTTTCGCAGATTTTTCCCGTGTTGTGTAGTGTTTCTTTGTGTAAACAAAAAACACTATTTTTGGGGATTTCAAAGGCCTGATGGTCCCTTCCATTGCAGAACAGGTGGCCACCTTCCCTGAAGACGTTATGCAATGATTGTTAACGCTCAAAAGGGGATTCAAGCGGACATAGCCAGAAGTCAGAGAGTCCGAGAAGGGGAAACAAACAGAGAACGCTGATTGTCTTTAAAGCCACAAAAGGCAGAAGACAGAGACAAACAGTGCTGAGATAGAGAGCAAACAGAGACAAAGAGTTAGTGAGGAGAGTTTGTGTACTCAGAAAGACTTGGGGGATCCAAGTAAAGCCTTGTTGTTTTGTATCTGTTGTGCGAGACTCAAATTGAGCTCACTTTTGTAAAAACTTTGCTTCTGAAGACATAATAGAGAGGTCACCACTGAAGGCTGGACCAGGAGACGTAGCCCAGGAGTTTTGGGTGAACTCCTTATTAAACTTGATGTGTTTATGTGTGTTTGTCTATTATATTCTTTAACTGCTTCATTGTCTATGTATTTCGAAATCTTATCGATCCATTGCACAAAGTAACATAGGTAAATCCATGCACATGAGTCTGTAATACCTTAATAATTGTCTAAGATCTCATTTTCAGATCACTTGGACCTGAACTTTGGCATTTGGTTTTTAAGGGGTACACTGCTCCTTCCACTCTTCCAACCAATCAAGACGAAAGGAAAGCTTACATTGGAAATGCAAAAGCCTTAAATTTCATCACTAATGGAATCACTGATTCTGAATTTACAAAAGTCATGAATTTTGACTCAGCCAAAGAAGTATGGGATAAGCTGGTTAGTTTATACGATGGGGACTCCAAAGTTAAGAAGGCAAAGCTTCAAACTCATAGAAGGCAATTTGAAAGTCTGAAAATGGATGACGAAGAAGCTATTGCATCATACTTTCTCTAAGTAGCTGAAGTGGTCAACTTTGTTAAAGGATTGGGAGAAAAGATTGAAGAAAGCACTGTTGTTCAAAAGGTCTTAAGATCTCTCCCAGATATATTTGACTCCAAAGTAAGTTTTATAGAAGAAATGAAGGACTTATATACTCTCAAGATGGATGAACTTCATGGAATCCTCATTGCTAAGGAATCCCAAGTTCCAAAGATGCAGCATTCAAGGCCTCAAAATAAAAAAAAGGGGAAAGGATGGAATACCAGCAGTGATGACTCCAACGTTGAATATAAATTGGCACAATTTGTACGAAGACTAAATAAAGGATCCAAGCTAAAAGGTAAGTACCCTCTTATTTGTTTCAAATGTGGAAGAATAGGTCATTATGCCGCAAAATGTCCTCTTAAGCATGATAGTGATGATGAGGAGGATTCTAAAAGGATGGTATGCAAAAAGAAAGGGTTCACTAAGAAGAATTTATTCTCTAAGCAAGAAGAGTCTGATGAATATGAATTTGTAGTCATCAAAAGAAAATCAACTAATCATGTCCCTCATCGCAAAGGAGGTAATGATGAATCAGATGATGAAAATGACTATGTTGGAAGCCAAGAAGTATTATTCATGGCATTCACAAATGATGGTGATTCAGGACTAGAAGGAAATGTAGATGAATTGTTAATGAGTGCCATTGAAGAAAATGAGAAATTACGAAATAAAATCATTTCTCTCAAAGTAGAAAAGGAGGAAGCAAAAAGAAGGGAAGATCTCTTGAAAAATAAGCTAAAAGAAAAGGAAGAAATATGTAAAAATCATGAAGCTGAAATAGTATCTCTGAGGAAGGAATTGGAGCAAGTTAAAAAGAGTTGGGAAAGCTCTGAAACACTTGACATTATCCTAAATGCTCAAAATACTCAATATGACAAATCTGGGATAGGTTTTAAAGGAGAATCATCAAGTACTAAGGATAATGCAAAAAGATATGTTGACATACTTTCCATCAACCCAAAGGAAGGACAATTATTTCATCAAAGGCCCATCTCAAATCCAAAGAATGAAGAGAGAATAACTCCAAGGAAGAACACTGATTCAAATCATGGCTATTACAACAGGTACAAAACTATCTTTTTTGGGCATTGTTATTATTGTAAAAATTTTGGTCATCAAGCTAAACATTGCATGGATCGTAAGAATGAAACACCAAAATTGAAGAATCAAATAGACAAACCATATGGTCTCAAAGGACAAGGACAAATCAAGACCTACAACTCTTTTGATCCCTTAGTGAAATTTGATCCAATTTGCTCATTATGTAATGATAATGGACATAATGAACAAAATTTCCCCCTCAAAGGAAGAGAAGCAAAAAATGAGAATCCCAACACGCATAAATGTGGCCTAGCTCTATGTGCTCACAGTGATGAAAATCATTGGTTTGTGGATAGTGGGTGCTCCAGACATATGACATGTAACAAAAGGAAGTTTGTCTCATTGAAAACAAAAGAAGAAAATGTATCCTTTGGAAGTGGATCTGCCAAAATTGCTTGAAAAGGAATTGTTACCCTTATTAATGGAAAAGGAAAGGCTCAAAATGCTTCGTTGGTAGATGGGCTCAAACACAATCTCTTGAGTGTTAGCCAAATCTGTGATCAAGGACATAATGTCGTCTTTAGCACTAAAAATTGTGTTCTTCCTTGGGAGAACTTGTGGCGAAAGGAGTTAGAACATCAGATAATGTCTACATTCTGAACAAAATTCAAGAAGATAAATGTTACCTAAGTCAAACAAATGAAAGTTGGATATGGCACAAGCGACTGGGACATACAAGTTTCGATAACTTGATCAATATCAACAAGCTTAATGCAGTATGAGACATCCCAAAGTTATTCAAGCCAAATCAAGGTGTATGTGGTCCATGTCAACATGGAAAGCAAACTAGAACTAGTCACAAGACCAAGGAGTTCTCTACATCAAAACCTTTGGAAATCATTCATGTTGATTTATGTGGACCAACTAGAACTCCGATGCTCCAAGGAGAAAGGTACTTTGTTTTATTTATTGATGACTATACTAGAATGATGTTGATATATTTCATAAAATATAAATCCGAAGCATTTGAATGTTTTAATAATCTTAAAGCTCTTGTAGAAAATGAAAAGTATTCTAAGATTAAATGTCTTAGAAAAAATAGAGGGGGAGAATTCACATCAAAATAATTTGATGAATTATGTGAAGTACATGGAATCAAAAGAGAACTCTCTACTGCTAGAACACCCAAGCAAAATGGGGTAGTTGAAAGAAGAAACCGAATTGTTCGAGAAATGGCAAGAACAATGTTACTAGTCGCTGACTTACAACCAAAATTTTGGAGAGAAGAAGTTGGGACAACAATTTATACCTTGAACTGAACTCAACTGAGACCAAATAATGAGAAGACTCCTTATGAATTATGGAAAGGAAGACCTACTTCAGTAAAATACTTCGAGATTTTTGGAAGCAAATGCTTCATAAAAATCAATGATGACTCACCAGGAAAATTTGATTCTCGGGTTGACGAAGGAATATTCCTTGGATATTCTACTAGGAGCAAAGCCTACAAGTGCTACAATAATCGACTACGGAAAATAGTGGAAAGCATTGATGTGAAGATTGATGAAGACCCTCTCGTTGAAGAAAACGAAGAAGAACCTGAAAAAGAGGAAAAAGATCAATAAAAGGAAAAAGAACCATCTCAAACCCCTTCAAAGGTGAAATGTTTTGAAAAACATCACCCGGAAGAGCATATTATTGACAATGTAGATGAGGGGATACAAATCCGAAGAAGGATGACAAGTACACCAAGGAAAAATGATGTTGCTCTCCTATCTATGATAGAACCAGAAACTTTTGCTCAAGCAAGTAAGGATCCTCATTGGGTGGAAGCCATGGAAGAAGAAATGTCTCAAATCGAGAAGAATGAGACATGGGAGTTGGTACCTCATCCAAAGGATAAAAATATAATTGGAACCAAGTGGGTGTTCAAAAACAAAACGAATGAAGATGGAAAAATCATCAGAAATAAGGCAAGGCTTGTTTGTAAAGGTTATTCATAAATTGAAGGAATTGAATTTGAAGAAAATTTTGCACCAGTAGCTCGTATGGAAGCTATAAGGATGTTCTTAGCATTTTCTTGCTCAAAAGAATTCAAAATCTATCAAATGGACGTAAAATCAACATTTCTGAATGGGGAACTCAAGGAAGAAGTCTACATGGAGCAACCTGAAGGGTTTAATCTAGCAGAAGGAAAATATTTTGTTTGTAAATTGAAAAAGGCATTATATGGGTTGAAACAAGCTCCTGGAGATTGGTACGCAAGATTGGATCGCTATCTACAACAATAAGGGTTCAAGAAGGAGGTGGAAAGAAGTAATCTCTACATGAAGATGGACGAGGATAAGTTATTAGTCACTCTTGTCTATGTTGATGATCTGATTTTTGCTAGCAATAAAGATGAGATGAGCCATGAGTTTGCTCAAAATATGTCAAGAGAGTTCGAAATGTCGATGATAGGAGAGTTATCTTACTTCCTTGGACTACAAGTATCTCAAACCACAAAAGGCATGTTCATATCTCAAGCAAAATATATTAAACACATGCTTAAAAGATATGGAATGAAAGATTGTACAACCATGAGCACACCTATGACCACAGATTGAAAATTAAGCAAAGATGATGACTCTCCTCCAGTAGATGCAACTCATTACAAGTCAATAACTGGAGCCCTCCTATACTTAACTTCTACGAGACCTGACATTATGCAAGCAGTAGGAATGGTGGGAAGATTTCAATTAGCTCCTAAACAATCCCATTTGTTGGTTGTAAAAAGAATTCTCAGATACTTGAAAGGAACTCTTGATTTTGGTCTTTGGTACCCTAAGAGCTCAACCCTTACTGTGACTGCATGCACCGATGTTGATTGGGCCGGAAGTGTCGATGATTGAAAAATTACTAGTGGAAATGCATTCTTCCTGGGAGATTGTCTAATATCTTGGCTCAGCAAAAAACAAACATCCATATCACTATCTACAGCTGAAGCCGAGTATATAGCTGATGCAGATTGTTATACTCAAATATTATGGATGAAGGAAGCTCTGAAGGATGTCAATATAGCTACCAACCAACCAATCACCATCTATTGTGATAACACAAGTGCTATCAGTCTCAGCAAAAATCCAGTGATGCACTCAAAGACCAAACATATACCAATCAAGTATCATTTTCTGTGTGAACAAGTAGGTGAACAAAACATAAAGTTGGAATATATCAATACCAAAGAGTAGATTGTTGATATTTTCAAAAAACCTCTTCCTCGAGAAACTTTGAACATCTTCGCAAAAATATGGGGGTTATTGCTCTAGCATCATGCTAAGCTGATTCATAAAGATGTTGCATGACAGGGGGGAGTACTAGAGCACCCCATTTTCCGTTGATGTCAAAGGGGGAGAGATTGTTGGAAGAACAAGAATATTTCCATCAATGACAAAGGGGGAGATTGTTAATCGAGGTTGTCATTGATGACAATATGGCATTATCAAGATGGAAAATATTCTTATGATTCATAACCCTAACCCTAGTTTGCGTTACCCTAATCCTAAAACTATCAAACCCTAACCCTAGCTTTACTAAACTCCAATGGCTAAATGAAAACCCTAATATGCTCAAACCTATAACCCTAACCCTAAAGCATACTAATTAAAAGATACACTAATAAAAGTAGTATTGATGGGTTATAAAGACATGAATAAATAATGATAATAAAAAGAGAGGTTCCACACACAATACACAATACACGTTCACTCCAAAATAAACAGCGAAAGTGGCATGGGAAGTTTTTTTTTGAATTGGCTAATACACACAATATGAAAGCCCCGTGGTAATATTTTAATTAAATTAAAGTTGTTCTGTCAGCTTTCCAAATTTGATTGGTCGACTCCACAGTTTGAACGTGGCTAGCATACATATTATGGCACAATTTTATTTGGAAGCAACACAATTTTTTTCCAGCGAATATATCGAAGTATAGAGCAGAACAGTTTGCATCTCGTGAACTAAACTATCGAGGAAGCTTCCAAAAAAAAATGTGTCTGACTGAGTTATCACAAAGGCTGACCGAAGAATTAGAATGTGTGGCTCATTTTGTATGCGGATTGGACTTGAAGATTAATGTGGCACATTGTTGTAATCAGAACGTGTGGCTCATTTTCTATGCAGATCGAACTTGAAGATTAACGAAGTGCACTGTAGTAATCATAACGGTTGGCTCATCTTCTATCCAGATCAGTCTTCAGAACAGTTGGCTCGAATCTCTATGCAGATCTGTTAAAACAGTGCAGTGTTCCACATATCCAGTTATTCAAATATAATTCTACAATTCTTACTTGAGTTACTTCTATATGTCTCTTACGATCTCTAAAAAAGCATAGTTTGAAAAGCCTTGAATTAGATGTTATAGCAAAAGTACCAAGTTGACCAGTTTGAAACTAATTTCAGGACCATTCAGAAAGTCTCACTTCCATAGGGCATATCTCCGAATGTATGGCTAACCAAAGTCTAAAACGATAGTTACCTAGAGATATACCTCTATCTCCTCAAAATTATGTGATTTGAAATATCTCTAAAAATAAGTTATACTAGAAATTCCAAACTGACCTATTCGAAATTGATTTAAAGAGCATTCACTAACCCTAACCTCCTAAGAGCATTTCTTCGAAAATATAGTGATCCAAAGTCTGAAACTTTTATCACATGTACCTAAAAATCTTACCTATATCCCTTCAAACTTCATATTAAAAAACATTCCCCCAAAAATTTATAACGAAAATTCCAAATTATCTTGTTTGAAACTAATTTTAGGAGCATTTAGGAACCCTAAATTCCTCAAAGCACATCTCTAAAATTATAAAGAGCTAAGTTCTAAATTTTAACTTGATGTTCCCCAATATTTCTCCTTAGTATGATCTAAATTTCACCCTTTGAAACATACCATAAAAAAGTTATCGCAAAAATCCCAATATGGCTTGTTTGAAGCAACAAAACCCTAGGATCATAAGCTCTAATACCAGAGATTATGAACCTTGAACCTTAAAAATGATAAGAAACTAATAATTACAGTTCTCTTAAGGGTGAAACTTCAGTTTAAAATGAATAAAATGTACAAGACAACATTTGTTGACCCTATGACTAGGTCTCCTTACCATATCTATAGGAGACAAAGGGTACAATTATAATAAAATGGGAAAATGGAAGGTTCTATCCTACATAAAAATGTAACATTGTAACAATAAAAATGCAATCACTCAATACCTGGGGATTATTAAGGGCTTTTAAGGTTAACATGAGGCTTATAGAGGGCTTAAAATTTTACTTGTTGGGAAATATAAGAAGCATTCATTAGCATGATTGTAAATGTATATGATCTCTTTTTGGTAGCATCCATAGTTGCCTTTGTTTAGGGCACTCTATAATGAACCACCCTTGGAGTCCTATTGTTTCCATTATCAATTTATATTTTCCCAATTGTTGACCTCATTGAGTCTTACTCATTCTAGTTTCAATTTCTTGGTCACCACATGCAGTTTTTTTACAAGTCATCTTAACTAGCCCTTTTCACCATTGTATCCCATTATCTCTCAAAGTATCCCCTCACTACCAGGTCAGCCTTGCTACTATCCTCTTAAAAAAAGGAAAAATTGAGCCCACCACTCTTTTTCATCTTGGTCCACTACTATCTCAGTCATAGTCATTTTGATTCATTATCCTTGTATCGTACCTTATGTTGGGATGCAAAAATTTTATTATACTTTCCTTCCAACAATCCTTCCCATCTCAAATTCTAACATCTATATTTTAGGTGTTAGTCTAGAGGCATTGTGTATATTAGCCCCATTTTCCTTATTGATGGGTTTCCTCGGACTAAGCAAAGTTAGTAGCCATTTCTCTTTGACGTAGTTGGTTATCACATGCTTCACTCCAAATTGGTATTACATCATTAAGAATCATACACTTTGGTTGCTACGATATTTCATTTTGGTTGAAGACCTTGGACATGCATGACTCTTTTCAATGAGTTTTGAGTCTATTTAGGAGTCATTAATTACATTTCTTTCTACATTTTTCAAGTTTCATTGAGCACAATTCTTTGGATCTAGTTGGATCTATTCGCCAATTATTTTGAGATACTTGTGATGAAGCTCGTGTTAGATGGATTTTTCGAGATCTAAAACCCCCTCATTGTCTTGCAATGCTTTAATTGTTATGATATAACCTTTTGGGTGATATTGTTTCTTCCCATGTATTTGGATCAAATTGGATATTGGTCATATTTATGCACTTGGATTAGGTCCTTCTTACCCTTCCTTTAAGATGCATTATACTATGGAAATTTTGCATACTAAGATCTATCCCCATGACACCATGAACCCATATTCCATGAAGATAATGACATAAGCATTTTTATGTTTCCTTGCTGGTATTGAGATTATATATTGACCTCACCCCATTAGTTGGTCGCTTGCAAGTGGGTTCCCAGGGACTTTGAGAAATTTCCTCCATCTTTGATCGTTTTTACTCCTTAGTTAAATGGTTGATGACCACATGGTTTAACATAAATAAACTCGTGATGTATTTCAACCATGATATATTCTCTTGACTTCATAAATCGAGAGGTAATTGCTATTAGCCTTTTTTATTCTCGCCTAATTTGTTATGATAATTTTCAACCAAACACGTCATTTTTGTAACTTTATCCCTAATTTCCATAATTTCCATCATCATATGACCTCATTTTTTCCACGTAAGTTGATTCAAACTTCAAGATTTGTAAAAAAACATAAGAGATATAATTTGCTCATCTCATACATGTAGGATGTGCACTAAACCCTTTAAAATCCATGTTTTACCCCTAAAATAGAAACATCACCATTTTCTTACCTCATTAATGTTATGTACCTTCCAAAAGTGCTTTGTTGGCCTAAAGTGAAGCTTATCGATTTGTTATTTCCAAAAATATTGTTTAATCTAGTCTTCAATAGTTATCATTATCCCACTAATTCATTAATACACTTAGATCATTCACATTGAATTTATATCTAAAGAAGCATTCAACATCGCTCCTATAAGTAAAACTATTGAAGTCAACCTTATAATGACTCATCTGATTACAAGGTTATCTTTTGAAAGTATTTCAAAGAGAGGAAAACACTCTTAGACTAGGTCTTTCATTGATAATACTATTTATAACAATAAAGTCTTGGAGTGGAGCAAACAAGGAAGGAAAGGGCTTTCCTTTAAGGCGGATTTGGAGCTCATTTATTTTTATCAACTACTTTGAGGTGTGTATATTTGTAAGTTCTATTATTTCAATTTAGAAATTAAATAATTTACAATTTCCATTTTATCTTTCCTTTAGATTAATTTTTCTCATTTCTTTTCTCTTGCATGAGGTAGAGTAGGAAATCATTTATTTATAAATGACTTTTTAGTTTATTCGCTTTTGTTTACTACGTAAAAAAATACCATAATTAGGTGCATGTTTTATTGTATATATTAGTATCAAGTCACAAATAGAATACCATTATAGATGAGCCACATGGGCCCCAACCATTCAAAGGTGCATAATTTTCATTTCCCATAATTCAAAAGAAGATTAGATTATATTGAAAGTATACCCCTTCATTCAAACATTGAAATATCATAATATTATGATTAACTACCTTAAACATTAAAAACTAAAAGATAACTTTACCCAGAGTTTTTAATCTAGAACCAATAAATGCCTTCAAGTTATTGTGTATCTTGATTGTAGACATATACTACGAAATACAAAATAAATCCTTGAATAAACATTGTCTTACCATATCAATAAATAATATTAGTACCAAGCCCAAATAAACAAAACAACAATATTATAGTTGAGCATAACCTGCAAAATATGTACATAATTGAAATACATATACAATGTTTTAGTGTAACTAATAATATGACCATAAGTAATGCACATAACTACATAAAAATCACAACTACACTTTCGTCACTGCCCTTGATCTCAAATGCTAGAGGAATGTAGTGCCTAGAGGTATTTAAACCGGGAAAGTATACAATAACATAAGTCTTTGCTGCAATTGTCAATTAGGGAATAAGTTAATGAGATAGTCAAATCTAGAGCATGTGGTGACACTATTTGGATTGTACTAGGCATAACTATAATCTTTTTATAAGCATTCATAGAGTGGCAAGAGAAAGTAGTGAGTTTGCACATATGGAGATCACCATAGGAGTTTGTGCAATGATTTAGTGTTACAAATTATTTTGTCGCATTCATGGCAATTAAATGTCGTACCCCTATCCTTCGTAATTTGAAGCATAATTCCCATTAACCCCTAAAGAAAATGGAATGAAAACCTTTCTCTATGTTAAACAACAAAATAATGTAAACATCAAATAACATAAATCGTTGAACGCATTTTCTATTCACAAGGATATACATATTAATACAATCTTATGACTCTTGGTTTTCATATTCCAAGTGGTCATAAGTGTAATATTAATGTATTTTTTAAGCTTGTACATGACCATCAATTCCCCCTCTTGTCAGATACAAGGTGAGAAGATGAAGAAATCTCAGCTGCAAGATGTGTCAATATTTGAGAACAATTATGTGGTATGATTGAAATGACTTCTTGGTTGTTGAAGCCCATTGCCAAGAAGCGATCCATCCAAATTGAATCTTTGTTATTGTAGGAGGCTTGTTTCTAAAGCATTTATTTCAATGAGGATTATTTTTATGACAATTCTCACATAGGTGAAGATCAAAACAATGATCTTTCACATGGTTAACCCTGTCACAATGTTGGCCTTTGACAATTTGTGGTTGTTGTGGAAGTGGAGTAGGATCTAAAATGGGTGAAGATAAACCATCGTGAAGAAACCTAACAATTTGAAATTGTATGAGATTATAATAGTTCAAAATATGAAATGATACCTCATTTTCATATCCAAGACTAGTTTTGTGCTTATTGTTGACAATCTCTTCCCAATGTTTGATGATGGTCTTGGGAAATGTAGCCTAAACTTTTGTATCTTTATGCAAAATTGCTCCTGGAAATGGAACTTTGTGTGAATCAACCTCAATCTCACTGATCTAATTAGTTTTTGGTTGCTTATGGGAGTCTGTTTCAAACTCGAATAAAGAAATTGTTTTAAACAAAAACCAGTTCAAAATGATGTATTTTATGTTGCAACTCATCTTGTTGTAACTATGATTCGAATTACAAAAAATCAATTTTGTCTTGTGCAATTTGAAAACAAGTTCTAATATTAGAGTGTTTCCTTACTTATTTTGATTGTGTTGTCAAAAGTAGATAGGATTAGAGTGCTCAATAAATCTAATAATGTTATGAAACCAGCTCACAAAAAGCTAGAAAAGATATATGAACGCCTTAGAAATAAGCCTCTTCAAGGGGGCAACCTCCTTTACATTACACAAATGAACAATTCTTGGATGATACAAATGAAAAGACCTCCTTTCTATATATAGGAGTCTAAGGAGTCATAATATAATCAGAGCCGACATAACAATAATAATGTAAGGGCACAATAATAACAATAGTGGGCTTCTATGGGGCATAGTGGTAACAATATGGGCACTACATGGGTACATCAATATAATAAGGGGGTTGTACTAATAACAATAAGGGGTTACACTAGGAGTGTAGGGGCTTAACATGCCCCTCTCCTTCAAAAAGTGTTGTCATCAACGCTTGAGTAGTTCTTGATGATTCTGTATAAAATTCTTGTCCTCCCGTGTGGAATCCTCAACGGGTAAGTTCTTCCACTTGATGAAGGACTTTAAAATTGATCGATTTTGTAGCTGTCGGGTTCTTGTTTCTGTGACTGCTCCAGGTTCCAATATGATTTTTCCTTCCTCTTCAATTTCTGGCAATATTGTTTGAATTGGAATATTTTGTAACTTTTGAATAAGTGACCATACTTCTTCATCCTTCTTCCATTCATCCCTTGCTTCTTTTATCCAATCTGGTTGGATAATAGAAATAGCACAAAACAATGCTTCCACATCCTCATCCTTTCTTGAGAGCGCATCCGCAACAAAATTTTGCTTCCATTTTCTATAGATGATGTCAAAGTCATAACCCAACATATTTGTGACAATTTTTTCTTGTTATTCTAAAGATAATAATTGTTCTAAAAAGTATTTAAGACTATCATGATCCATTTTTACCTTGAAGTGTCTTCCCATTCAGTAAGGTCACCATTTCTTAAGTGCATATAGTATTGCCAACATTTCTTTTTCATAAATAGCTTGCTGAGATGTAGCAATAAAAATACCAATCACCTACATCAAAACATTTTTCACTACAATGTTGATCTACCTGTTGTTTCATTCGATTCTGCATCAAAGTGACGTTATCCTTTAAAAGTTGGAGAACTTTTTGTTGATGCTCGATGTGATCTCTCACTACTTGAACTTTTTTTTCTTGACATGTCCTTCTATCTTTAGAGTTTGAGGAGTGGTAATTTCTTCCAATCCTTGACAAGATATGGTTGGATTCATTTCTTGATGCTCGATGTGATCTTTCACTTCTTGAACATTTTTCTTCTTCATATGTCCTTCTATCTTAATAGTTTTAGGAGTGGTAATCCCAACCAATGAATTACAAGATATGGTTGGATTCATTTTTTCTTTCTCAATGTGATCTTTCACTTCTTGCACCTTTTTCTTCTTGATATGTCCTTCTATCTTGAGAGTTTAAGGAGTGGTAATTCTTGCCAATGCTTTTACAAGATATGGTTATGAATTCATTTCTTCTTTTCTGGGGTTGGGCTTGGCGATATTCCTCTTCTTTTGATGTTTCTTGATCCTTTTCTTCCTCCTCTTCATACTCTATGTAAAAAATAATTTTTTCTCAGCACACTTATGACCTTTAGTGCATTTGCTATCACAATTGTAACAAAGCCCTTTTCTCTCTTTTCTTCCAATTGTTGTGGTGTAACCCTTGTAGGTTGTGGAAGGCTAGGAGAAAACAACACATTCCATCTTTATTAGTTGTGAGGGTAGACTTCCTGTTGCCATAATTTACTTTCCACTATGTAACAAATCCCTTTTACTCTTTCCAATTGTTGTGGTGTTGCTCTAAAGAAGGTGTTTCTTTTTGTATCCTCATAATGTGCTATCATTTCCTCCGTGAAAATTGACCACGTAACAAGTTGTTTACGAGAACAAAGCCCTTTATACCATAAAAATTGATCTGGTTCTAAGTATGAAGATGCAATACATACGTTTTGTAACAGTGGTACACCATGTAGATCAAAATATTGCTCCATCTGAAATATCCAATTTACCGGATCCTTGCCATCAAACTTCCTTATATTGCCTTTTCTTGATTTTAGGAGCTCGATATTGAAATGACTATAACTCTGTAACTTCGTCTCTTCTAGTTCTGAAATTGTGACCTGCAGTAGCCCCCTGTGTCCTCTTTCCAATGGCACCAGTCTAATCGAATTTAGATTCTCCAAGAAAGAGTTATGCACAATCTCCCAAGATGATCTGATTATATACCTTTTCAAAAGAGCGAACTTGTATGAAGTGCCACGTGTCACTGTTTCGACCTTAGGATCTGAAAAATATGCAAAGGAAACTACAGTCCGTTCGCTTTCTGTAAATTCTCGCGAAATTTCAATCTGATGCTCAAAGCAAAAGTTATGACTATTTTCCCTAGGTCACCTGTTTGGAATGTAATTCAGGAGTCTGCAAAAAGACCAACTTCCTCAGATCATATCTCTGCAAATATTGCGCGAAAAGCTCTGAAATTTGGGCACGATGTTCAGCGCGATTTCTTCTCAAATGGGTTTTTTTGTAGCATCTGAAACGTCGCAGAAAAAAAGTTATAGCGCAAATGCCACAATGACCTGTTTGGAGCAGCGAAACCCTAGAATTCAAAGCTCTGATACCAAATTTTATGAAACCATCTCACAAAAAGATAGAAAAGATAGATGATCGCCTTAGAAATAAGCTTCTTCGAAGGGGCAACCTCCTTTACATTACACAAATGAACAATTCTTGGATGATACAAATAAAAATACCTCCTTTCTATATATAGGAATCTAACGGGTCATAATATAATCAGAGCCGACATAACAATAATAATGTAAGGGCACAATAATAACAATAATGGGTTTCTATGGGGCACAATAGTAACAATATGGGCACTACATGGGTACATCAATATAATAAGGGGGTTGTACTAATAACAATAAGGGGTTACACCAATAGTATAGGGGCCTAACAAATAATCCATGAATTTCGCCATTATTCAAACAACTCAAGAATAAATAGGTAGGGAAGCAACTATAAGACCAAAAGCTTCAAATCAATGTTTTCGGGCACTCAAATTTGGATAAAATGGCTCAACAATGATTATTTACAACAAGACAGTACTAATCAAAATAATTTGAAATTTTCTTAAAGTTGATGAAGATTACGCAAACCAGAAAATCAACTTTTACTAAAAATAGACCATTGTTTTTGTAACCACCCCTCCCACATTTATCCACTTTCACTGGTTTGTCAAAGTAAACATGAGTTGAGGGATACTATTAAATGACTCAACCTCTTATCCGGATTTAAACAGGAATGCAAAAAATTACAAAGATAACCATAAACACAGATATGCAGTGGCAATAATACTTCATTTCATTAATGTAAAATATTGAAATATGCTTACAAACAGTAATGGAAATACACCAGCTAAGGTGATGGTAGCTTATCTCTGAGAAGAGATGTGGCGACTACATGCCTCTGAACTGTCTTACAATGAGGCTTGAAAGCCTATTTATTGTTGAAAAACCATGGAAAACCCTAAACATCCAAAAACCTAACCCTAGAAGATGAAACGCCAAACTGTGGGCCCCGTTTGGGTAAATTGGTACATCAACTTCCCAGGGTTATAACTTTTGCATATGATCTCCGTTTGACGTGCACAATATCTCGTTAGAACGATCTATCCGAGAACTACAACTTTGGGAAGAGAAAAATCGGTCCATGGACCAATGTTGCTCCTAGGTTTCCCAAAAAACATCGTTTAGGGCCTCAAAACGGCTCCGGAAGTTCAGGACCCGAAAAAACTGCTAAAAATAGTAAGTTGTGCTACTATTAAGGAAACTGAAAATGCTGAGAGAAACAGTGGTGGGGGTCCAAGTGGACTTGGCAGGTGGCCACCAATGTCCACCTGGATCATTCCTCCCCCCTTAGGAAGCAATGGTCCCCATTGCGTTGAGTTCCTCCATGAGATGAGGAAACTTCTACTGAACTTGGTCCCTGGTGAGTCACTTGCCCTAGTGAAGGAGTTAGTCTGCTTTGACAACTCGATACAATTGGATATTCTATTGGCAAGTGTTCTTGATCTATGTGTCCATGATTCGATCAGTTGTAGCTTTTTCCATGCAATCTGGATTTAATTATGTGGGTGTGATCTGTTTTGCAATGTCAGATGTGTCTAGTAATGGTGGAAAGTATGGCCGAAGGCATTCCACATTGAACACTGGGTGCAGGCCAAGGAATGGTGGAATGTTTAGCTTAAATGCATTGTCTCCCACAGCCTTAGTAATCGTGTAAATACCATATCGGAGTGGTCTCAATTTCCGATAGGCTCCAGTAAGGCGTTCCTTTTGCAAATGCAACCATACTTTGTCGCCCACCTGAAACTTGTGTGGCACCCAATGTTGATCATGTCGCTGCTTGTACTTGACATTTGATTTCTCCAAAATGTCACGGAACTGCTGGCAAATATGTTGGATGCGCTCAATGACGTCGGTTGCCTTGTCTGTTTCGAACTGGACATGAGCCGAATCTGTGTGAGTCGCTGCAAGTGGCATGGCCACATCAATGGGGCATAGTGGCTAGAATCCCAAGCCCACCTCAAAAGGGTTATGGCCAATCAAGCTGTGAAGATCTCAGTTGTAGCTGTGTTGAACATAGGGGAGGCTCTCATCCCATGTGAGTGAATGCTTTGAGTTGTACATGCACAGAATGTGTACAATCATCCTGTTGACAACCTCTATCTGGCCATCAGTTTGAGGATGGAAGGTTGTGGACTTAGTGAGTTTGGTGTCCAACATTGACCAGAGACTGGACCAAAATGTACTGAGGGACCGACTGTCTCGATCTGAGATGATAGACTATGGGATCCCAAAGTGCACCCACACTCGTTCAA
Source organism: Pinus taeda (assembly GCA_000404065.3). NCBI lineage: Eukaryota > Viridiplantae > Streptophyta > Pinopsida > Pinales > Pinaceae > Pinus > Pinus taeda. The sequence goes on from APFE030074984.1 coordinate 151,348, forward strand.
AGAAGAGTTTAGCAGTGGCTTTTGTTGTGATATTCTTCTTGCAGACTGCCATAATGGCCATCTTTGAGAACCTGTCGATGACCACAAAAACACAGTCGTTTCCATGCTTAGTGGAAGGAAGGCTTGACATGTAATCCATGGAGATGGATTCCCAAGGTCGACTAGGGGTAGGCAGTGGGGTATAGAGGCCTTGCTTCTTGATGGTCAGTTTAGCAATGACGCAGGCAGTACATGATTTGATGTACTTCCCGACATCCTGTCGAATATTTGGCCAATAGAAATACTTTTGCAGTACTACCACCATTTTCTCGACCCCGAAATGCCCAACAACCCAACTGCAGTGTGCTTCCCAAATCATCTTGGCATGCTCGCTTGAAGGAACACAAAGGTGACCCAGGTGGCATAACAAGGCATCCTGGAGGTGAAAATCTGGAACATTCCAACCCTCCAAGAGCGTCTGGTATGTGTGGCCGAATTCTGGGTCGCTTTTGTAGAGAAGTGGCCAATCAGAAGTCTCGTGCCCACAATAGTTGAGCACGGTGGTTAACGCCATGATTGGTCGTCGACTAAGGAAATCTGCAACATTATTGGTGTTGCCCTTCTTATACTTGATATTCAAATGGAACTGTTGGAGGTATGTATACCACTTCTGATGGCGATCATTCTGTAATTTCCCTTGGGTCTGTATGAACTGCAGAGGTCAGTGGTCTGTGTGGATGATTGTTTCCTTCCCCAAAATGTAATGCTTCCATTATCGGCAGGCCTGCACAATGGAATACATCTCTTTGTCATAAGTGGCTCACGCGAAGATCCCGTCCTTGGTGAAGCCACCCAATGGTTTACAGTTGTGGATGTGCTGTGGTCGGTAGGCCCAACCACTTCATGACCTCTGCCGAAATGAGGTTCTTTTGGCTCCCGATATCGATAATGAACTGTAGCGAGGAGCCCTTTACCCACATCTGGGAGTGGAAGAGACACTCCTCCTCCTCTGGATCTTCGGGTTCCTCCTTCTGTATCTTCGTGGTGGCAACATGGCGTTGGGCTTTGCATCGATAATCTGCTTCCCTTTGTCATCCCCTTGTCGGGGACATGTAAAGAAAAACAAAGAAAAAGCAGACCGCTCTGATACCACTGATCCGGATTTAAACAGGAATGCAACAAATTACAGAGATAACCATAAACACAGATATGCAGCGAAAATAATACTTCATTTCATTAATGTAAAATAATGAAATATGCTTACAAACAGTAATGGAAATACACCAGTTAAGGCGATGGTAGCTTATCTCTAAGAAGAGATGTGGCGGCTACATGCCTCTGAATTGTCTTACAATGAGGGTCGAAGGCCTATTTATTGTTGAGAAACAATGTAAAACCCTAAACATCCAACAACCTCACCCTAGAAGATGAAACGCCAAACTATGGGCCCCGTTTAGGAAAATTGGTACAACAACTTCCCGGGGTCGTAACTTTGGCATATGATCTCTGTTTGACGTGCACAATATCTCGTTAGAAAGATCTATCTGAGAACTACAACTTTGGGAAGAGTAACATTGGTCCATGGACCCATTTTGCTCCCAGTTTTCCCAAAAAACATCGTTTAGGGCCTCAAAACGGTTCCAGAAGTTTAGGACCCGAAAAACTGTTAAAAATAGTAGGTTGTGCCACAATTAAGGAAACTGAAAATGTTGAGAGAAACAATGGTGGGGGTCCAAGTGGACTTGGTAGGTGGCCACCAATTTCCACCTGGATCAACCTCCTAAGTACAATTAAGGAAGTGGAATCGACAAACTAAAACTTTACTGACCTTCCACATGAGCTACATGACCCCCATGAGCTAAACAACCACTCTAGGTGCCATAACCCTGAGTTAACTTGCCTTTTTAGTGACTTGGACTCCTAGTCGGTTGCATAACAAGGAATTCTAGAGGTTGAAACCCTCCAGTCTCATGGATAACCCTACCTCCTAGCAATTGCATTCTAGATGTCCTAGTTTCTAGCATGTGCCCCAGAATATGAGCCACTTTTTCAGGGCTAGTATCTAGACCTTTGCCCAAAACTTGATATAAATTTCCAGAATGATGAATGACACAAGGAAAAATCCATTAATACAAAACTTAGTTAAGAACTTGACCTAACCAGGCCTAACCATGAAATACATTTCATCAAACATATAGTGAACATGAAATCTACAGGTCATGAATGCATATCTAAACATGGAGATCTGATACTTATCTGGGAATCATCAAGAACGTCTAATTCCCTCTAACAATAGTTGAAATAACATATATTAGTTCATGCATTCAATAACCATTCATTTACCAATCAAAACATGATAAGATCCATAACTAGAATCTGTCATAAAACCATGCTTATAACTAGCATATAACCAGATTAATAACAATGATAGAACAATTGTCAAAGCCACATCATAGCAAGTACATTTACTCATACAATGCAAGAGGAAAATAACTCTTATTAACATATTCAAAATCCAACCAAGTTGGGGACTTCCATGTACCACCCAACCATAGATTGGGCTGAACCAAATCTTTCTTTTAGTCGATCACCCCTGTGTCATATTCCAAGCATGAATGTGAGATCTCATGGGATAAACCAGTGCATAAACAACCAATGGAATTCAAAGTTTAAACCACCTCCACCCTTACACTACCATGATCTCACCTAAACCAATCTTGAGATCGAAAAACCAAACCAAGCTCAGATGCTTCAGATTTCCTTCACCATCCCTTGAGGAAATTTCCTGTCTCCACCCACATGTTGAAGGCTTACCAAAGAAAACCATCTCCACCCCCAACCCTTGGGATTTTCCTGAGATCACCTCACCTGGATCCAAAACCTTCTGGTAATCCAAAGCTCAACCAAGAATGAATTCCATCACACCATGACTATCCGAAAATGGAAAGGCAAGGTTGAAACCACTGTTAACCCAGGAAAAACCCATGCCCATGACAGCAAATTAACCAAATACACTCATGCATGTACCATGCACGCCAAAAATAGCAATGTTATGCAACCAACTTATAAAATAGAAGAAGAGATAGATCAACAACTTCAAAAGTAGCCTCTTCGAGGGGGAAACCTTCTTTACATTACACAAATGAACAATTCTTAGATGATTCAAATGAAAATACCTCCTTTCTATATATGGGAGTCTAAGGGGTCACAATATAATCAGAGCCAACATAACAATAATAATGTAAGGGCACAACAATAACAATATTGGGCTTCTATGGGGTGCAATAATAAAAATATGGGGACTACATGGGTACAACAATAACAATAAAGGGTCTACACTAACAATAACAATGAGGGAATACCCTAGTATTATAGGGACCTAAGATGCCCCTCTCCTTCAAAAAAGTGTTGTCCTCAATGCTTGAGTAGTTCTGGATGCTTTTATATAAAATTCTCGTCCTCCAATGTGGAATCTTCAATGGGTAAATTCTTCCACTTGATGAGACACTCTGAAATTGATCGATTTCATAGATGTGGAGTTCTTGTTTCTGTGACTGCTTTAGGTTCCAATATGATTTTTCCTTCCTCATCAAAGTTATAGTAATATTGTTTGAACTAAGAACTTGTCACCTATAACCTTCTTTAAGCATGAAACATGGAAAATTTCTGATACCAAATGTTATACAACCAGCACACAAAATAGAAGAAGAGATAGATCAACAACATCAAAATTAGCCTCTTCGAGCAGGCAACCTCCTTTAGAACAATTATTGGATGATTCAAATGATAAAACCTCCTTTCTATATATAGGAGTCTAAGGGGTCAAAATATAATCAAAGCCGACATAACAATAATAATGTAAGGGCACAACAATAACAATAGTGGGCTTCTATGGGGCATAATAATAACAATATGGGAACTACATGGGCACAACAATAACAATAAGGGGTCTACACTGACAATAAAAATGAGGAATACCATGCAGTTCATATCTAATATGGTCTTCTTGGGAATACCATGCAATATCACTATCTCCCTGATGAATATTTGAGTTACCTCACTAGTTGAATTAGTAGTCTTCACTGGAATAAAGTGAGATACCTTACTCAGGATATCAATGAAAACCATGATGGATTCATGTTGCTTTGATTCCCTTGGAAAACCTGTAATGAAATCCATGGAAATGACCCCCCATTTCCACTCTGGAATCGGAATAGGTTATAAAAATCCAGTTGGCTTCTTACACTTAGCTTTTACTTGCTGACCGTCTAGACATCTAGCAACAAACTCCACCATTTCCTTCTTCAAATTCAACCAATAATATAACTTCTTCATAGTTGTCAATGTCTTCAGATATCTTGAGTGACCTGAATATGGCTTGACATGAAACTCTCTCAAGATAAGCTTCTTGAGATCACTGTCATCTAGCACATAGATCTTGTCCCTAAATCTCACCAATACATCTGTCGTGAGATGATAATCCACATCATGTTCACATGTACCCTGCTATTATAACTTATGCTTATTTCATCATGTTGCCCTGCATGCAACTTTTTCTCCTGCAAATAAATCCCATAAGAGCTCACAGCTACAACATGGTTTACTTGCACTCTCATACTAAGAGCATCTACAACCATGTTTTCATTTCCTTTAATGTATCTGATCTCAAATTCAAATTCACTAAGGGTAGCCAACCATATAGTTTTCTTGGCATTCAGATTAGGCTGGTCAAATAGATACCTCAGTCCACTATGGTCACTCATAAAAATAAACCTCCTAACAATAAGATAATGCCTCCACATCTTCAATGCATGAATGATCGTTGCCAACTCAAGATCATGTGTCACATAGTTTTTCCTATGCTCATTCAGTTTCCTTGACTCATAACATACCACGTATCCCTCTTACATCAGGACTCAACCAAGTCCTCTCTTTCTAGCATCTGTACATACCACAAACTATTTATCTAGATTTTAATCTTTAGAACTAAAGCATTTGTATGCAACTACTTCAACTGCTCAAAGCTTGTTGCACATTCCTCTATCCATTCAAATTTCTTTCCTTTCCTCTATAATTATGTAATAGGATATGTAATTTGTAAGTTCTTGATGAACTACCTATAGTAACATACTAACCCCATGAATGACCTAACCTCATCCACATTCCTAGGAGTTTCCCATTCCATGATAGCTCTTATCTTTTCCATATCCACTGCTATGCCTTCCTTGGAAACAACATGTCCCAAGTGATGTACCTATCTCTGAAAGAACCTACATTTATTAAGCTTGGCATACAACTGATGCTCTCTCAACAATTTTAAAATTGATTCCAGGTTTTCTGCATGCTCTTCCTCGTTCTTGGAATATATCAATATATCATCAATGAATATTATCACACACTTTTCCAAATAAGGATGCAACACATTATTCATCAATCACATGAAAATATCTAAAGAATTAGTCAAACCGAAAGTAACCACAACAAATTCATAATGCCCATACCTGGTCCGGAAATCAATCTTGTAGATATCCTCTTATTTTATGAGTACCTGATGATATCCTGATCTCAAATCAACTTTTGAGAACACTGATGCTCCCTTCAACTGATCAAACAAATCATTGGTCCTTGGCAATGGATACTTGTTCTTTATCGTCACCTTATTGAGTTGCATGTAATCAATGCACAATCTAAGAGTAACATCCTTCTTCTTCACAAACAATATTGGTGCACCCCAAGGTGATACACTTGGTTTAATGTATCCCTTATCAAGCATTTCCTTCAACTGCAACTTCAATTCCACTAAATCTAGAGTGCTTATCCCGCAAGGTGCCTTTGATGTTGGGGATTCTCTTGATACCAACTCAATAGAAAATTCCACTTCCAAGTGGGGAGGAAACTATAAAATATCTGCTGGAAATACATACTAGAACTGTTGCAAAACTGGGTACCTCTTGAGGACTTGCACATCCTCAACATCCTTACCCTTGTCATTGGAAATATGGACTGTAAACAGTACACACCCCTTCCTGCAATTGCACTTATCCTACATAGTTATAACCATCCTAACTGATGTAGGTGTTAGGTTCCTATACCAATAGGTTTCATCTTTCATGATTGACAATGGAAGAGCTAAATATGTTCATCATTGCAGGCTGCAAAGGTTCCATATTTGGTGTACATGCTATGAAAATTAAAAAATGAAAAGAGGGTATGCCTTAAAAGAATAATCAAAAGGCAAGAAAATTAAATGGTCAAAGAGAAAAGTGAAAATGAACCCCAAACTAAAGACCAGGAAAGTGGCCAGTCAAAATGCCACTACTATCTTTTGGGCAGTATCATACTCTGCAAATACTACTGCTACTCATACTTGATGGATGGCCCAGTAGTCTAACTGGACCATGCCATGTTTAAATTGCTTGTTGCAGAATAGAGAATGTTTCCTGTCCAAACAGCTCAAACTTGGCAGATGACTAGCTAGGTAGAGAAATGAAGGTGCCCAACTGCTTAATCTGGGTCCTGGAAGAAATAGGGTACATAGATAGGGGGCAGTGAAAAAAAAGAGGATAATACAGGGCTGCTAATTCAAGTGCACCCACTTCAAATGAAGAAAAAATGTTAGGATTACTAGGTTGGGTAAGTAGTGCAAGGTTGCAGAAACGGAGGGCCATCACCAATTGGCTTATTAAGTGCAAAAACTCATGCCACTCAGGGTATTGGCATCAAAGCAGAGAGTGGAGGACAAAACATTGGAAGCATGTCTAATTTCCCCTATTTTCCCCCTAACATCATTCACTAACACCCCCAAGGACCTTGAGATCTGCTCAGGTGTCCAGTTCCACTTCATTTCATGACAAACTACTGGGTCAAACCATGAAATTTAATCAAGAGAAGAAGCCACATTTTTTGTGTAAAAAATCTTTCTTATCATTTCATTTATCTTCAATTCCTAAGTTTTACTCCTTAGAACTTAGCTTTACCCCTTCACTCACCTCACAAAGTCATATTAACCACTAATGTACTATTTAGCTCCCTAACTCCCCCCTTCCCTAATTCTATTAGAATCTATGAAAAGTCTCCCAAAAAATATGTATAAATACCCTCCCCCTAGCACTATAGCTATATAACCCTGCCTTGGGAAATATTAACCTATCAGGGGTTAGTATTAGCCCCATTTCACCCTAAAACTATGGTTTTGGTCAAAAACTATGGTCACAGGTCAAAAAATTCGAAACCTCGCCCTCATTAACCCATTTACCCCTTGTTTCCGCCCCAAATACATTGATTATAATGTTTTTTAATTAAAACATTTAAAAAATGGGCGCGCATTAACCCATAAACCCAAATCCTAATGTTTTTACCCACCCCCGCGCCCAATCTATTTAGAAATATTAAAATATTTGGCGGGGCCCCCTCCATTAATATGTCGTCGCATCAAGTTTGCCACCCACCGCCCGATCACCGACCCCGCCCATCCAACAGTGGGCGGTCATTTTCACATCAAAGGTGCCCGACTTTTGATCCGGGGGATTTGGCGTATTCATCGCGTACCCGCACGCGTCGGCCTCCCGCGGTGTTGAGCCCCCCCCCCCCCCCCCCCCCCCCCCCTCCCAAAATAGCGCTTACCACCCTTAAGGCCTCCCGGAGAAACACTACCGCCCCGTCCCCCCGCGCTGATGTCGACCCCCGTCAGCGTGACGTCACCCCGCCTAATCCACCACCGTGCCTCCACGTCACCTCCACGTTGCCTGTCCGCCTGTTCACCCTGCCACCGTGTCACTGCCACCTGGGCACCCCTGTCAGCTGCCATGTCACCCTGCCGTACCCGGGCCCATGATGACATCAGCATGACGTCATCACCAAAAAGGCGCCAAAGGGCCAAAAATGCATAAAAAGACGCGAATTAGCTGTTATTCTTCATTGTTATTCGTTATTTTCGGAGCTCCTCTGCATGCGAAAACGACGTTCAACAGTCGAAATCCAAATTTCACCCGCCAAAGTTGCTACCGCCCTCTTCCTCGACCCAAGCGCCTGCAATTAGTCCAACTCGACGCCTCCTACGCCATAAAAACCAGGTATTTGCCGCAGGCGACCCTCTTTACCCCCATTTCTCCTTTGTTCTCCTAATTTCCTGCAAAAGAACTCTGCTAAAAGCTCCCCACTGATAAATTGTCCACTGAAATTTCTTAAGAACCTGGTTAAACCCCTGCGCGACAAAACTCTGGAAGAAACCTGTGCCCCTCTGCAAATTCACCATAGAAACAATTGGAGAAGCCGAGCTACCGGCTAAAAATGAATACAGCAGTTCCCTCACTCCTGTTATAACAAATTCCCTTGAAACAACCAGCTAATTAGCTCAAACACACTCTGGTTCTTCAAAACAGAGTGCCCCACAGTTCATTAAACCTGTAAGAGTCTCCTTACACTGTCAAGCTGCCAACTGCCAAACAGAATTTAGCAAGCATTCCTCAGCCTTTGTACTAAACCTGAAAATCCAGTAAAACATCTAGTTGAAACCAGACATGGCCACTCCAGCTGCACTGGATGTAGCTCCTGTGAATCCACCAAATAAAGAACTGGAAGCTATGCCACTGGTGGACAGTGATTTCCTCATTACAGGCTTTGTGGCAGAGAGGAATCACTTACAGACCTTTTGCCAGCTAAGGAACAGCCACTTGGACAACAGTGACATGTATGGCATCTGGGAATCCAATCTGCCCACCTACTTCCTGCCTTTTGTGAATGTTTTCCCTGAAGTCATTCACCTCTGTGCAGAAAACTGTGACCAGAAGCTCAGAGCTGTGAAGTCTCCATCTGGGAGCATCCTCTTCTACATAACACCAGATTCCATCAATCAAATGTTGAACTACAAGAAAACCCAGCTGCTATACCCCTTCTCCATTAAGTACTTGCTGGATGAGGGCTCCAAGCTCTCTAGCTCAGACATAGCTGCAATAGCTAGGAAATTCATGAAGGCAGACTGCCAACCTTCTGGGCCACATCATTTTTCTTATGCAAATTTCAATGAGGTAGGCAAACTGCTGGTGGATATGCTAACCTCTGTGCTGGGGTTCACTACAAATGAGCATGTTGATGAAACTGTGTTGGTCATGTTGTCTGCATATAGCCTTGAGAAACCCCCTGCTATGAAGTACAATTATGCCAAATATGTTGCCAATAAGATACATGACCAATTGTCAAGGTTGAATAGGGAGGCAATATTTAAGTATTCATCATACATCTATCACCTGTTCATGTATTATCAAACAGATTGCTTCCAGTGCCCAATCGAGAAGCTAGACTCACAGGGTGAGAGGAGGTCTGTTATCTTCTGGTCTTCGGTCTTCCACCAAGTCCAGAATTCCCCCCCTATTCATACTGTGAATTTATTGACCAGTTTGTATATCCAGTCACATGCCTCTTAAAGAGGACTCCTCCTGCCAGATTGTCCAAAGATATGCAAAAAATCTTGCAGCTATCCAGGAGTTACAAAATAGGTGATTGGTACTTGTACCAAAATCACACTATTATCAGAATCTATGGTTGTGAGCTCTGTCCCTACAGGCTCCCAAAATATGTGCCTATGATGTGCCTAATACTTATAGGACAACTCATAACTCTCACATCCCACCAGTGCCAAGAAGAAATCCAACCTAAAGTTCAGAGACCACCTAGGCCCATTTGTCATGAATAAGAAAGATGGTTGGCAAGAAGATGATCAAATACTGGGGCAACAGCTCAAACTCAAAAGAAGTTTCTGGTGGGTCCCTTATGACCCTGAAGGTTTCATCAGTGCTAGGAGGGTCAAGTATAGGCTGCTAGCCTATAAACATTGCCCATACCTACAAATACAACACTTTGCCAACCAAGATGAATGGGTACCTGAATCAATAGTAGAAGAATTGACTCAGGAAGAAAAAATGGAGCAGACTGTGAAATATTTGGACAAAACTCTTGACTTGGATTCTTGTCAACAGGTCTTGTTCAAACAACCAGTCCAAGTAGGAGAAGGCACTTCTACTGCTCCAGCTGCACAAAACACCCAACAAGCTCCTGCAACAACCACTACAGTGCAGGGCAAAGAAATAATGGATGAACAACATCAGATAGAGACAGGGCAACCCAGCACCTCAAAGGATCAGACTCAAGGGCAAGCCCCTTCATAGCAAACTGGACCACCCCAAATCCCAGTTCTGCAAACTCCTCTCAATGAATAGAGAGGAAAAAAGAGAGATAGAGAGGAGGTCACACCTCCAACAGGGTCAACACAGCAACCAGAAGCCAAGAGGCCAAGGATTGACCCTGAAACAGAGGAGGGAGATATCAGTGAGGAAAGGGCAGAAAGCCACAACAGAGAAAGGCAAACAAGCCAGCAGACTGCCACTAGCTCATTTCAGCTAGAACAGGCTATACAACACACCACAGAGGTATCCTCCTCAAGACAGTAGGGCAAGAAACCAGCTGCAATCAAAGAAGGCTTCATAGAGATCAAGGCACAAAATGAATTGTTGAGAGTGCAACTCTATGATCAATTCCTGAAGGCAACTCCAACCAAAAAACAAAGATTGATGGCTGCCTATGATCTCAAAGAGGAAAAAATGATTTTTACTCATTTAAAGCCTAAAGTCCCACATACCAAAACCTATGCAGATTACTATAGAACAAACTTGGAGGTCTTTTCTAAAGACATACACCCCATGGATCAGATTGAGGCTCACAAACAGACTGGGGAAATGGTGTATGCAACACTTGCAGACAGGGCCATGCTGGCCCATCAGCTAAAAGAAGCCCTGAAGAACACAAATACACAACTTGATTTGGAAAGGTTGTCTTCCTCTGCAAAGGACAATAGAATAAAGACTTTGGAAGACATAATAATTGATTTGGGACATGACCCAAAGGATCCAAAGGGTGTTAGGGCCCTCATGAAGAAAAACGAGGATGACATTGCTGCATTAAGAAAGCAGGCAAAATTGCCTCCTATCATTCACCCTCAAACAGCAGATATTGCACAAGAAAAGCAAGTAGATGATGCCATGGAGCTGCTTCTAGTGATGAATCAAAGAATATTGCAAATGGAAGCAGAATTAGAGAAGGCATTACAGGACAAGCAAGGGGAGTCAGCATCCCAGCCCCCTCAAACATCAACAACTCTTGGACCTATCCCTCCTACACAAGCAGCAGCAGCCCCTCCTACTATTCCAGCACCTACCACAGCTACATCAGCAACAGGAGCAACAGCAGAAGCAACAGCAGCAGCAAAATCCAGAATGAGCATGGAGGACTTGATGAAAGCAGTTAAAGAGCTTGAGACTCAAGTAACTGAAATAAATGAAGCCAAGGATAGACTGGCCAAGCTGGAGACCAGTTATGATAAATCCAAGATGACAGTAGAAGAGAAACAAAGAGAAATAAAGGCCTTAGAGGCCAAAGTAAAAACTCTGGAAATGAATTGCTCCTAGGTAAAACCCTAGCATAAATAAAGAAGATAATTTGGGCCAAAATTGGCCAATCAATACAGGACCAATGGAGGTCAATTCAGGCAATTTATGAGCAGGTTGAGCTGATAGGTATGGCTCATGTGGAAATACAAAGAGCCAGGACAGCACTGGGAATAATGCCTGAGCAGGCCACCAAAATGATACATTTCCTCAACAACCGCACTAGAGAGGAACTGACAGCTTTGGAAATAAACAGCAGAACAGAGACCATCCTGATAGCTAAAAAGGTGCTGACCTTAAGGAATTTTACTCAAACTCTGAAGAGAAAATGTCAGGAAATGAAAGCAGAGATTGATGAATTCAGGGCAAAGATGACCATATTACAGGATAAAGGACTGCCAAGCCTAGTGACTGGCACAGGACAACTGCTGTCATATAATTAGTATATGACAAGGATCAACAATTATGTTGAAAATCAGATAACAACATCTATCAGCTCCACAAAAGAGGCAGGGCCTCCCTCTGGGCAGTCTCTGTATGACAAGTTGGAAAATCTATTTTTTATTGAACATGAGATAAATCATCTGTTTGAGGTGCCTCCAAACTTCTACAGATATACAGAGGCAGATGAAACAATGGTGAAAATAAGGAGGCATCAGCTACCTCCAGCTGATTGGTGGCAGGCAATGCTGGAAATTCTTCCCAGATAATGCCACTATGTTATTTCCTTTTTGAGAAAAATCAAGTTTTCAGTCACGGTACAAGTTAGCAGACAGATCAACACACAGGTATCACAGGGAGCATCTGTACAAGTGACTCACCAACGCTCCCAGACAGCAGGCTAAATTAACGCAGAGTTAAAGGCACAGCTACAACCCTTTTTCCTGAGCCATAAAGTCAAAAGTTGTCTGACAGAAAGATAGCTGCCATCTCAGCATTAAATGTTGTAGTTATGTTTTTCATTTACTTTTGTAAGAGAGTTGGTGGTGCAATTTATTGAACAATAACTCTCTATTGAGATATTTTGTACCCTATTTTGTATATATATCCCCTCAGATAACGTATTGAGGGTCGGTTGTAGTGAAATTCTTTTTTAAGAGCTCTATTTTATATTTAAGACATTTTGATAATACAAATTGCTGGTGGAGATTTATGGTTCCTATGCTCTCTGAAGATGGAAATGAATAGCTCTTTTTTGTTGCAGAATTCCTGCGTCATTTGCTGGAGCAATAAGTTTCTCTGAACTGTGTATGTGTTTTCTGTGTACTCCATAATTCTTATGTTTTCATAATCTTAGTAAATAGAGAAAAAGAATAGCCTAGGATTTGCTTTGAAGACCCTATGCTCAATCTCTATTTCTAAATATGTTTTCTTCTGGATTAGCCATGGATATGAATTCTTGATTGTTCATGTCTAAACTAATTCTGTAATGGTGAATATTGTTTAAGAATTCTTAACTGCTCTTAAGCAATACTTTCATTTTTTATTTGTTAGCATAAGTGAAAGATTCTTAGCTGCCTTTCACTCACTAATTCCATAATTTCATCAAAAAATCTGGTAAATTGCTTCACATATGTCTATCTGGCTCTGCAGCAACACTCTGCCTTCATAAACCTACTTCAGCAACACAATACCTCAACTCCATTGCCCAATGGACCAA